>OX031020.1:1865400-1932900 GCA_943736025.1 Tenthredo mesomela | reverse complement strand
TAAATGTTTAGTAAATATATTAGCCATTTGCATACTAAATACTAAATACTAAATACTAAATACTAAATACTAAATCAGCGGCAATGAGTCCTAAAGAAAAAAAGAAAAAAATATAACAAGCAACTCTTCCATTAATCAGTAGTACGCTTATACATACATACTATACTATACATAAATATATCAATAATGTAAAAGGTATTGAGCTTTTTATTAACGTATTACCGATATCGTAGTTTAATTAGATTGTATGTGTAATAATAGGCGCTTTTATTGTTATAAATTGAAAAATAAAAATTAAAAAAAAAAAATTTGTAACTGTGACTACAAGATACAAGATTAGATATTCAAGTAAATGCCATATAATATTCTCTATTTTTAATTTTAATTATTTTTTATTTTTTTTTTTTTGTTATCTTGAAAAAATTTTCTTTTCGTCTTCTATGAATACTTACTACTAAATACTAAAATTCAGAATTAACAATAATATTAACTTAACGTTAAGGGTTTCGACGATTCGTATCAGGTAATAATTTTCATTGAAATAAAACTACAAGGTCTGTATGAAAAAATTAATCATTTATTTTCATCAATTATTATTATTATTATTATTAATAATATTATTATTATAGTCTAAACGATGAGATTTTAATTATTACACTGTTTTGTTTTGTTTTTTTTTTTTTTTTTTTTTTTTTGAATGCGTGAAGAAGCTGCTGCATTTAATTTCGTTCATTTAATTAATTAATTAATTAATTAATTAATTATTTATGTATTAGAAATTCGGTAAAATTGTTATACAGTGTTTAAATTATAACGAGATATAATATTAATATTGTAATAATAATATATAAGTAAAACATAAAAGGGGATAGATTAGAATAGTTAATTAGGTGACAAAACAGTGAAAAGAATAACGATGAAGAAATATCGTAATGATGATGATGATTCTTTCTATTTTTTTTTTTTTTTCGATTTTTAATTTTTTTTTAATTTTTTTTTTTTTTTTTTATTAATTTCTTTTTCATGTAAAAGCAATATATAGTATTATTCATTATTATTTAAACCTACACAAAAACTGAATCTCATTAAAATATACAACTCTTAGAAAAATCTTCTTCTCCTTCTCTCGTTTTTTTTTTTTTTTTTTTTTTTTTTTTTTTTTCTCTCTTCTCTCACACAAACCAGTGCGAAACTCGTTTATTTTTTCGTCTATCATCTAAATTAGACCGATCGCAATTTAATATTCAATTAAATTTAATTTAATTTAATTTAATTTAATTTAATAAAAAATTTTAATACAAGGAAATTCGAAAAGTACATTTTGAATATTAAATTTCTGTCTGTTTTGTAAATAACGTTCGAGGAAAATTAATTATCTAAAAAAACAAACAAACAAAAAAAAAAAACCAATAATACTTAATAATTCATCGATCAGTATATTATCGTGTGTATATACGTGAAAATACTTGTTTCTTTCAAATAATATAGCAGAACGAATTCTCAATCGCCAACGCTTTAATAAATAACTTACTATAGTATTTATTACGAGACGCAAGGGCATGTGCGTAAGCATTACTGAAGTTTATTATTATATTATATTATAAATATCTTATTACATTTAAACTCCAAGTGTTTTTTTTTTTTTTTTTTTTTTTTTTCTCTTTTATTTCCTTTTTTCTTCTCTTCTTTTATACTTTATATATAATAATATTTGTTTTTGTTTTCTTCATCATCTTTCTTCAATTTGCAAATCATTCTAGAGTACTAGTATCATCTATTCTATTTTTTTTTTTTTTTTTTTTTTTTTTTTTTTTTTAATAAAAACCAAAAAAACGAAAACAAAAACGAAAAAGAAAAAAAAAAAAAAAATCTGTTGTATTTCAATCCTATTTTTCAAGCCTTTGCGGCCCATTTTTCATACCTTTAATTATTTTGTTAGTAATTGTTATAGTACGGTAGATATGCCTTCGTACTAATAGGCAAAAGTCCCATAAATTTGATATTGCACGTTCTTTCTTTCTTTCTTTCTTTCTATTATGAAAAATTGCTCCCTTCGTACCATTTCCAAATTACCATGTTAGTATTATTTAACCACCTCATCATAATTATCTATAAACGGTCTTCATTAACACACACGAGTTGCTCTATATTCCCTAAATATCAAATTATTTTTTTTTAATATTTCGTGCCAAATATAAATATTATAGTATTTTCCTTTTTTTTTTTTTTTTTTGCCTTCTTTCTTTCTTTCTTTCAATGAAATAAATAATCCAGACAATTATAAATCGAAGTTATTTAGTATAATTACTATTGTATATTTTTACACTATTTAGTATTTAGTCAGCCAAATATAATTACAAGCCTAAGTTTAAACCAAGGTATTCAAAACCGCGAACCGTGCGCAAATAGGTATTATATAGCTATATCTGTATAAATCACATTATAGTAAATACAGACTATAAAACTGCACGACTATTAATTGTTTTGGTTTAGAAGCACAACAAGTTAAATGAATTTGTAATGAACGGAATCAATATACCATATCTTTTAAAAGAAAAAAAAAAAAAAAACCAATATGGCAATAAAAAAGATCGTCGAATATCTTTCTCCGACAATTCAAAAAAGCAGGTAAATTTCACGTTCTTCAAATCCATCAACTGTTCGCTTCGCATCGTAGTACCAAAACTTCATCTTCACTAGTCAGTTAAATATCCGCAGTGAATTATGGGTCGCAAATATAGCTCGGCATTGGTCTAGCATTCTGAAGATGAGTTCAAATCAGGTGGAGGAATTTTTTTCATACGTGTTAGCCGGTCCAATTCAGCAGCTGCGTCGTTACGCATTGCAGCTTTGTCCACAGGTCCAGCATCTGGACTTGTGATTTCTGTTGGTAATAATAAAAACAGCTTTAGCTCCACAAAACAAAAACATGTTTACATTATTCTGTCCCATAGCTATCAGAACAATTAGAAAAATCACCAGTTTTCGCTTGGCTCTGAACCACGCTGCCCGGAGTACCAGGTGACCCAGGAGATGCTCCTGATTTTTTGTATAATAAAGAATTGAAGAAATTAGCTAATACACCTTCTCCTCCAGGTGTACCTCCCGCTCCTTTTGGATCCAATTTTTTGTTCGGGGATGCGACCTGGGATGTGATAAATAAAAATATGAATATTAGCTATTGATTAAGATTAAATTTTGCCAACATTAAACACCAGTTCATACCACAGACATATTAGAGCATGCTACACCGATGGGTCTGCGAGATGTTAAACGACGATTTTTAAACTTTATCTGTTAGAATTGTTAAGACTCTCCGAAGATAAAGACAATATTAGAGTCTTGGGTGATAAATATGACGAATTTTAGTATCCAAATGAGGTTTTAACATCTTGACAAAACACATTAAGCATTATTAAACATCGATAATACGACTTGATTGATGAGTTAAATGGCATTTCCAGAACCTCGGTGTTAGTTACTTGAACGAAAATCAACAGCATGCTCTAACGGTAATCGGTATGACCTGTATCACTGGACCAGTGCTTGCCTGGTTACGGGTCGTCGGAGATCGTGTAGGATCTTTAAGGCCAGTTAAAGCGGCTTGTTGTTTAGCAAGAAAGGCTTGTTCCTCTTCGGCTTGAACTTCTACTTCCCGTGCCACAGTCTGTATCGAATATTCAACATAGAAGGTAATTAATTTGATTTCTTTCTTGGCAAATTTTACACAATATTATAATTATGTTAGATTTACTTATGGATTATAATAAATCCTCGTTTTACCTTGCGATTCACTTGCGGCTGGGCTATAATATCTCTGTAATAACTGTCCGGCTTCATTGTCTGCAAATTCTCATGTAGAATGCTGATCTTTTTCATATTATCCCACCCAGCGGGACTAAAAACATTTTAAAAAATCGATTAACTTCTTTCCAGTTCGTAGAAATAATTAATTATAAAAAAATTGTTTTCGTAAATTTCTTACATAAGTACAGCGTCCTTTTCAACAACTAAAGCCGGCGTTCTAAAAGGTAGAGAGTAAATTCTATGCGTTAGATATTTATACAACAAATCACAGTTTTTGTCTTCTTTAGCAGATGTGTAAAAAAGTCCTGCTCCGTATTGTAGGCAGAACCGCCTCACCCATTGTTGCATAAAGTCGAAATGTTCGTCCCTGAAGGAAAAAAGCAAAGAAAATTAATTGTTTATCAATATTCTTTAAACTCTGTACGAATAAGTCTCGAAAATTTATCTAAACATTACTTATAGTCGTGTTCCTTCTCCAGCGTTGTCATATAATCGGTTTTAGTTATAACGACTACAACGTCTAGACCCAAATTGGTAGTCAATACCCCTTCGGGTAAAGGAAGTCCGTCGACTGTTTCCTCGTCTAGGTTTCGGCTCGTACGTCTCAACGGACTACCAGGGTCCAATTCATCGCCAGGTTCGGTATACTCCTGCCATTTTTTAACGTCTAAAAATAAATAGTAGGAAAAATCGCAGTCAATTTAGATGATAAATATTGTTTTACTGTTTTTTTTTTATATTCTTTAAAACTCTGGAGTTTAGGATTCTTACTAAGCTGTCTACAATGCTGCCTCGTGTCATTATCCAGGGATAATTTATCGACGTGATCGCCAAGTATCGCAGCCCATGACTGTAACTGTTCCAAAATAGCCCAAGGGCTAGTCATAGCAGCTACAAGCATTACTAACGTCTGCGGAAATCTATCAGCGCTCAATGCAAATCTTAAAAGATTTGTGTGACCTGGATCTCCGTCCAAAACCCATACCGAAAGCCTCGTTTGATCTGTTTTACAGTTTTGGAAAAGATATTATGAATTATTTGGATATAAAATTAGAAATTAGAAATTATAGTCAATTTGTATATGAATATTAAAGAATAATGATTCTAGTTGCTTTTTTAGCGTGTTTACCATCTCTGTAATCGTCGCGTACATCGATATAAGCAAATTCCAGACCAGAGCCTTTTTTAGGATCTTCAACACCCTGGAGTTTAGCTATCAGCGTAGTTTTACCACTTTCGTTATCACCTGAGAAAATATATAAATCTTTTAAAAAATCAAGGTAATGAATGAATAAAAAATGAATATATAATAATAAATAATAATAATACGTCCGTTGATGAGTAATCGATGATGTCATACGAGAGTATTTCTCACACTGTTTGTTCTACCTTATAACAAAAGTCTTGACATAGGTACTAATCGTATAAATTAACTATAACTAATTGAGATTCTTAGCGCATTTTCAACGCATTGATTATAAATTAAAAAAAATGTTAATTAAAATTTTTTTTTTTTTTTGTTTTTTTTTTTTTTTTTTTTTCATATACTTTTTTAACCATACCTAAGACCAGCACATTTTTGTACGAAGGTAGCTTGTTGTTCCCGCTATTTTGTACTTCGGCTAAAATAGAGGACCTGTAAAGAGTGCAAAAATATGTTAAAACATGTATCACAAACAGTAGCGTGTCTCTGTAACGGATGATAAAAGGATTTACAGAGTACATTCACGTGTGGTTAAAGTGCGTGTGTGTCTATGTACGGTAAAAAAAAAAAAGAAAAAAAAAATGAATACGGAATACGTGGGTGTGAGGTTATAGTGGTCGCAGAAGGAATGTGTTTTTTTTTTTTTTTTTTTTGATTCACGTTTTTTTTTTTTTTTTTTTTTTTTTTTAATCCATTATTATTATTATTATTATTATTATGATTATTATTATCATCACTGAAATTTTTTTTTTTTATGCTTCACTTATTTTATTTTTAAAAAAATTTTTTTTATAATTTTTATTCCTAACATAGACATCACTACTCAACAAGGTGATTATAGTTTGTTAACGTTTTTGATTGACCTACCATAAGTTGTCTTTATTATCAACGTCTTCTTTCTTTTTTGACTGAAACCCATTGCTCTGCGACATCATTTTAACAACCGTCGCTGCCATCATACATTTGACAGGAAGAAATGCTACCTCGATTTTAATATTATCGATCTCTCTCTCTGTGTGGAACTAGAACTACCACACCGGGCGCGGTTCGTTACTAACTTCAATACGGTTTAAAACGTGCTCGCGTGCTTTATCCTCGTTACCGGTTTCTGTTTTTATTTGTTTTTTTCCTTTTTCACGATTTTATACACTATAAATATTTATCGGAATATTTAAATACAATAAATATACAAATCTTTAATTATTCTCACTTCATTAGTATAATTTGTTTAAACAATAATCTAAAGATCGCGATAACACAGTTTGAATTTACCGCTTTTTCACTACTCCGAAACTGACAGCTCGATTATCTATCACCCGTTACCAACTTCACTCTTATAACAATTTAAATAGACAAGATGGCGGGTATATTGTCGGATTCGGATAGCGAGGATGAATTACCACCTGGATGGGAAGAACGCGCAACTTTAGACGGCAACGTCTACTACGTAAAGTTAGTAAGTTTTTTTATTCATTAAACTCTTACTACAATCACGTGTATACGTCACAAATTTCTAATTCTCTCAAAAGTTATTTTAAGGTTAAAATCACAATATAGGTTAGGTTAGGTTAGAATTTTCTAAACAATTCGCCGTCATTTCTATACGCAATACAATAATTATTATATTATATCATTATATCGTTCTTCTTGAACCAGTCATTATACGAAAGGTACTCAATGGACTCATCCTCGTACAGGACGAAAGAAAATTGTTGAAGGAGGTAAACAAAAATACAAAATCCATACCTAATGATTTTTTTGGTTAAAAAAAAACAACTTTATTTTATTCAAAGAGCTACCTAATGACTGGGAAAAGTGTATTTCTGACGACGGCAAAGTGCTGTTTGTCGATCACGTTAATCGTACCACGACATACACAGATCCTCGGCTAGCATTTGCCACGGAGTATAGAGAAGTGTCGCAAACAATTAGGCAGAGATTTGACGCTAGTAGTACAGCGTTGTCTGTTCTACATGGAAGGGACCTTAAAGGCAAGGTGGCGGTTGTTACGGGGGCTAATACAGGCATAGGTAATTTATTTCTGAATTTATATCCTCAGAGATTCGATGACGAGCGATTATTACCATTTATTTTATTCATTTTTTTTTGGTTTTCAGGATTTGAAACTGCAAGATCTTTGGCTCTGCATGGCTGTAAGGTAATTCTTGCATGCCGAGACGAGGAGAAAGGCAACGATGCTGTAAACAGGATTATTAACGAGAAGGATAATATCGAATGCGAATTATTAATCCTGGATTTATGCTCTTTGGAAAGCGTAGCACAAGCTGCTTCTAAACTAAAATTGCAATATGGGTAAAGAACAGAATAAAACATTCGAATCGTTTCATTTAGGATTAAAATCGTTTGAAATGAGGGATTTGAGTCACTCGGTTCAATCAGGCTTTTAATCGATTCATTTTAATCAAATTATGGATTCGCCTCCTGTGTTTCCACTTCTTTCCATGTCTTTTAATGCCTAGAATTTGGATTTCTGTATGTGATTTAGATTTAGTATCATTCAAAGAGTCGAATAACATAGGAATCTACAAAAGCTGATTTGAATTTAAAAAAATCGACGAATCTCTTAGTCTTTTTTGAACCAAGTTCCTAATCTTGACATTGTTTTTTTCAGAAATCTTGATATTCTCATATTGAATGCTGCAATTTTTGGAACGCCACATTCCTTAACTACAAATGGTTACGAGTCAATGTTTCAGACTAATCATTTGGCCCAATTTTATTTCACAATGTTACTTGGCCCTATTTTAAAAACTACAAATAATTCCAGAGTCGTTGTATTGTCTAGTGAATCTCACAGGTAAAACTCACCGTTAAATAAAATAAAACTATCATCTTTGATGTTATAAATCATTTGAAAATTAATCTAATCAAATTATTTTATCTTTCAGATTCTCTTTCATTAAATCAACAGACGACATTCATCCCTCGGTTTTATCACCACCTCCAAATAGCTACTGGGCAATGGGAGCTTACAACAATTCAAAGCTTTGTAACATTTTGTTTACCGTTGAATTAGCCAAACGTTGGCCAACGGTCGCCGTGTTTTCTTTACATCCTGGAAATATGGTATCAACTGAGTTACCCAGATACTGGTGGCCTTGGAGATTGTTGTACGCTCTGGTCCGTCCGTTTACAAAATCTCTGGTAAGATTGATGAAAAATTTTTCATCCAAAAATCTATTTGAATTTATGAATTTCTATCCTTTGTTTTATTATTTTCTCAAAATCTTGTTTATATCTAGCAACAAGCTTCCAGCACATCTGTATTCTGTGCCGTTGCACCTGAACTAGAAGGAGCTACAGGAATTTATTTCAACAATTGTTATCGATGCGAACCGTCGGCGGCTGCTCAAGATTCTGTCTTAGCTGAAAAGCTATGGAATCTCAGCGAAGAAATGCTGCTTAATGTATTTGGAAAAGTGAAACTTGGCTATCATCTAGCAGATAATGAAAAACGCAACTCATTACGTAATTAATTTTTTTAATTTTTTTCCATACAGTTTGGGAAGCAATGAAATAAATGAAATGCATTTCATTGTGGTTCTACTGTAAATAAGATTTTTTTTTGTTTTTTATTCAATCAACAAACTATTAATACAGAAATTATATATATATACTATTAATTCTTGTAAAATTCTTTCAAATATTCTGCTTTTGGTTTAAATATCGCCTTATCCTTCAGGCTTATTACCCATCCTGGTTCTAAACCGTAAAATATTTGACGAGGATCTTTGCGTTCAGTCAACATACTGTAATTAGGATCTTCCTCGATTTTAGGTAAATCATAGCCGTATTTTTGCGACAATACCAATCGATCCTCAGATACTTTTTCCGGATCTGCTAAATATCCACGTGATTCGGCGCTAGAATAATAATCCAAGCAATCCATAGGCGGCAACATTCTTCTAGGAATAGCTTCACCTAGGTAAGATAATCAATTTTCTATATTATAAAAAAACATTATTTAAACATTGTTTTCGTTATAAAAAATTGAATATTAGAATTTACTATTCAACTTCTACGATCCATAAGCATATAGAAATTATTTTTAGACATTAAACTTGAAAACCATTCCAATAGAAGTCGGTTTCACTTCGAAAAACGGAATATTACCTTTTTCGAAAAACTTTTTTGGATTAATAGCAGCGAACAAGCTGTGCTGATCGTAGTATGTGGTAGTAATAACTCCTCCGTTTCTCTCAATAGCTGCGATCACTGGTTCACTCGCCCATTGAACTTCTATGTTAACTTTAGCCCGGAAAATATCTGCTCCCTTTATAAAATGAAACGAAAATATCATTCAATCTATAGATTTTCAAATATCTTGTACATAAATTTCGATTTTTAAATACGATTATACAATATAATCATTATTTACATCGTCGGTCAACTGTACTCCCGCATGTTTCATGTATGGAACAATATGGTAAAGTCCTGTGTTCAAAAGGGCGGTGAGATCGATAGGCTTTGATGCGTCCAATCTGTTAGTATCAATGTACATTTGAAGTTGGTGTAAAGAAAGAGGAGGATATTCTCTTCTCAAACTAGAAACACACAAAATTCATTCATAGATTAACGAACTAGTCGAATACGTGCGGATGAATATTTTTGAAAATTATTATTCTATACCGAAAAAAAAAAAAAGAAAAGGGGTTGTAACTTCAAATTATACGAATATACTTACTGATGTCCTTTGTAATACATTTCTTGACCAAATCTCATATAGAATGGAGTATTTCCAGTCTCGTATCCCAAACGCATGTAATTCTGGCGTTGGCCCGAACCCTTGTTTCCCGCTCCGTGATAATCACCGCCATGCTGTGCCCTGCCTCTTTTTTTCTAATAAAAGTAGAGCGAAGCTTTTTTTTTTTTATTATTTTCGGAATTTCATTCTTTGTTTTTTGATTTTTTAAAACAATTTACGTAAAGCTAACCTAAATTAATTATAACCTAAAAAAAATAATTGAGAATACAAACGTAAAATCGTCACGTTACGTGATAATTTATAGATATTGTAAAAACGAATTAACGGTTTGTAAAATAAAGTGGAATTTAATATTCTAAAGTAAATATAATATGCATACTTACTGTTATTTTCGAGCCGGGGTTATCGCGGATATTTGATAGACATACCCGAGGTAGAACTCTTAGCATTGAAAGCGCTAATTCACGACCTTGTTTACTCGCCATATTTAACAAAGTTTCGTTTAATTTCTATGTCATAAAGTTTTATTAAAGCTATTTTTTTATTTTTTTTTTTATTAAATATAATAATAATCTAGCAGAAAGCAAGTAGGTTATATTCTATTGTTATATGTATTCATTTTTACGATTAGCTGTCTGAAGTTCGTCGATAGTATCAACATCACTATCGATCGTGAAAATATCGAAAGTCGTCATAGAATCGAATCAACTTTATATTTAAAAAAGCGATTTTTGGAGCTAAATATAAACAAAATTTCATATTTATATACATAAAAGTATAATATTTTTGGTGAATAATAATTAAATATACGTAACAAAAATCGGGACGTGGTAATAGCTAGTGAAACATATTTTATTTGTTATGGTTTATAGAATATTCTAGAGCGTGTAGGTTAAGAGCGGCTAACTTCAGGGTATTAAACATTTGCGAGATCGAGATCACATACGTAACACGTACGCGAATACATAACCATACAATATGGCTCTGTACGTGTATAATACGGTATACTATTTGAAATAGAGTAATAACCAAACATTAAACATGCGACGAAGCTAATTAACGATAAAATGTGAATATTTTAAATCATATATGTATGTATGTATGTTTTGTACATGATTTAACATGGATGACAGTATATCAAACGATAACAATCCTTGGTCTAACCTATCAACTGTTACAACCTTTGACCGAGGTTAGTATTTCACTATTTTATATTCATATCAATATATAGATATAAGGAATTAAGTATACTATGTATATGTACACAAATACCTGTGTATAATGATTGCTTGACATTCAAAAAATATATTATATAAAATAAAATAGTTTATCGTAATATTCGAAATTAAAAAATACATCGTAAATAATATTATTTAGATACTATCAATGTATCAAAGTTTTTATTTTTCTTTTATATTCATATTTACGTTAATTTAAACAACATAATAATATCTTATCTTATAATGATAACAAACAATACTAGTCTAATTATTATAAACTTATTTTTCAATATTTAGATACTCCTGTTTTGTTTTGTTTTTTTTTTTTTTTTTTTTTTTTTTTTCCAGATTTTCTGGTATAATAATTAATTCTTCTTTTTTTCAGGTGATGATTCGTGGTCAACTTGTCGAATGGATGATTACAAAGAGGTACAAACAGGTGGTCAAGTTGTCGGCAGAGTATCTCCGTCGACTAGCCTCCTTATAGAAGCTTTAATACAACAACTTTGTACATTATTTGAAGGAGACGCTGTGCGAAGAAATAAACTCTATTATGGTAATTATCAGAGGTTTTATATCGACCTTTTATCATCATTTTTCATTTTCATATTATCTTTTACAGCTATATGCGACAAATTACATGAGATGAAGTTAATAGACGGTTCTTATAACATGAGAGAACTTGAACTAGTAAGAAGCCAATATCAGAGAGCACTTCTACATTTAGTCACTGTCGCAAGGGCGTCAACAGGCTCTGATTGTGCTCTACAATTACCAAAGTATGATGTAATGATTTAGAAGAGTTAAACTTAGTCATATTTAAAAACATAATTTCAACGATATTAGACTATAATTTTAAAAGAAATGAAGACTAAATTGCTTTTTCCTTTATTTCAAAGCCTCTAATAGTCAGGAAAACTATCTAGCTGCTTTACTGAGATTAAAATAGATCTTTAAATGTACTTTGTTCCATAGTAATTAATAAATACTTGTCTTATTTCAGTTCTTTGATGAACGAGTGGTCACGCTATAGACACGAGTTTGAAGAAATCGATTTCATATCTAAGGGTGGATTTGGAAATGTGTTTAAGGCTCTTCATAGATTGGACGGTACTGAGTACGCGATAAAGAAAGTGGTTGTCCCGTCACGTAGAGTACAAAACATAATGCAGTATCTTGAAGAAGTTAAGACTCTGGCTGCTTTGAATCACCCTAATATTGTACCATACAAAGGAGCTTGGATCGAGCCGACTCTTTTAACAACATTTGTCCAGACTTTGTCGCCTCCGCCATGCGCTGATAAATACGGTTTTCATATATCTGAGAAATTGTCGAGTACCAGAAGTCATAAATCTCGTAAAAATGGATGTACGAATTTCGCCTCACATTCAGAGATGAAAATAAGCCTGGATAAGAGCAGCACAAGCGACGGAGGATCCAAGATTAAAAATTACTCATATTCTACGACAAACAATGTCGATATTAAGATATTAGAGAATGAACTCGACGCTTGTATATCAGATAAATCGTATTCTAGCGTTGTTTCATTTAGAGGTGATTACGAAAGCAGTAAAAGCTGCATTAAAGAAAGCGAAAAAAGCCTCACAAACGATAGTCATTCTATAGACGATACTGAGGACAGCGAATACGCCGACGAATCTGTTCCTGGACAACAGATCTGCCATTATAATTCGAAAATGGTTTGTTTGTTGTTTGCGGAGAAAAAAAAGATACATTTACTTTAAAACCATGAAGTAATGATGAATAATAAATAATTTCAATTCTATATTACAGAGCAACAACAATCTCTACACGTTATACATTCAAATGGCCCTTTGTCAACGAACCCTGAGAGAATGGTTGGACGACAGAGTTGAACCAGTGTCTCATCCCGTTATCACTGTTATTGTAACACAGATTCTCTCCGGATTAGATTATATACATTCTAGAGGTGTAGTTCATCACGATATCAAGGTAATATTTGATAATCGATTAATAATTTCCTTCTATTTCATTGTTACATAAATAATCAAAAGTTTCTCGTTTATTTTTCAGCCAAGCAACATATTTATATCATACAACGATCATCTTACAGTTCAACTTGGTGATTTTGGATTGGCTTGCGCTCTGCAGAGAGAAAATCATCAGTCTGTATTCGGCACACACATGTATGCAGCGCCTGAACAATTAAGAGGCAAATGCAACCCGAAGGTTGTTTATATTAAATCAATTTATTGATTTTTTATCGAATTCAAGCTGTTTTTTGTATCAAACTTTTCAATTCTTATTTAAAATTTGAAATTTGAAATTTCAGAGCGATATGTACAGCTTGGGTATAGTTCTTCTGGAACTTTTAATGCTGATGAAAACTAGAATGGAACGTAGCAAGATCATTGGGGATCTGCAGACTGGACAGATTCCAGAAACTCTGAAAACTAATCATCCCAAATGGGTATGTTGGTGTATTTCCTGGTTTTTAATAACAGACAAATATCAATTAGGATATAAGTTTAAAGTTTATTATGATAAAAGATATATTTTTGTCAAATTTTGTTAAGGTTTAATTAATTCAAACATGATTAAACAATTAATTTTTTGTTTTCTAATCTTCTTTATTCTTGTATTTAGGCTTCGATTTTAAGTCAACTGATACAATCTGATCCGAATTCACGACCTTCTACAAAACAGTTATTACAAGAATTGAGCGAAGACAAAGATCTGATGATAGCCAGACTTCGAAATGACAATAATGAAAAAACTATCATAATAGAAAGACAACAGAACAAATTAGAAGAGCAAGAAACCGAAATAGCAAGACTGAGAAAATTACTCGAAAATAGTTAGCGATGTTCTAAAACTAAATTAATATATAAGGTTGTGTTAATTACGTGACTAGTCTTATTAATTACGTTACTTAATTAATTACGATATATACCTGAGAGTATAATTCAAAACGTTTAATAAAAAACGCTGAATAATAGTAATTAAACGATTAGATTCACACGTTTAAATAATTACTTAATAATAAAATGTACATATAGACAAAACATCGATAATTATTGATCGATGTTTTATTGTTAATAATTTCTAGTTTGTTTTAAATAAACTTAAAAATACAATAAGTTTATATTCTAAATCTTTGATCTTCTATGATATAAATTAGTATATATAAATAATTATTGTTAGATTATTATTTTTCATTTTGGACAATATCGTTTAAAACATCTCTTAAAATATCACCAATAACTATTCTATTGTTATCGTCACTAGGTTTAGCGCATTCTTCTAAAAGAACAGGTAGATTTGGATGTTTATTTAAAACATCATTTGGTATATCGTGTAAAATACCACCAGGTATAGAACTCGAACTTGTAGTAGTTGCCAGTAGATGCTATAACAGTTTGAATAATCAATTTACCTATTAGAAGATAATAGTACATTTAATTATTAGTATCTTATTATGTTTAAAATTCACACCTGGCATACTGCGTAATAATTATGATCACTGTAATGATGACTGCATATATCTTCAGGCGAGAATGCCAAACAATTTCTACATTTGAAATCAGCATTGTTAACTTCTAATTCATCCCAATCGAAAGTTCTGTCTAAAAAAAAAAAGTAGAAAAGTAGGAAAATTAGCAAAATACTTTAAATATTAATTCGAAAATCGTTACACACATATTATCTATGTTCAGTTCTATTCGAACTTACTATTCTCCGATATTCTCTTGTCTACAACAATAACGTTTTCCATATCAATAAATTTAGCATTATCAAATTTATCAACGGCTATATTATCCGGTGATAAATCAGTCAGATAAAATCCAAAATTTGGATTACGATATGTAAACATTTTCGCTGATTCCAAAAGACTCGAAGCTATTTTAGCTCGTCTTTTCCAAGGCTCGTTATAATAATTTGGTAATGTTGGACCAATGTATTCTTCTACCACAAGCCTACCACATGCACCATAATATTTTGGTACAGGCCATCCCTCTTCTGCCGGTAATATCTGTTTAAAAAAAAATTGTTTTTTTTTTTTTCATTATTATTTTCATCATTTCTTTTTTCTTTTTAATTTTTTCATAAATATAAATTTTTCAGGTAGTATGTATTTTTTTTTTTTTTTTTTTCAAAAATCATCACCTGCAATACCAGCGGTTCTGGATTTATTTTAACCATTGTCCAAAGGTAAGCATGTGATATTTGTTTATTATTATTTCCAGCGTTAGCATAAACGTTGTATAATAAATCGTCCATATGATTAATGATAGGGCATAGCCTTAGACTGCTTATATTATCGTTATTAAATTCGGAAATAATTTCCTGATTAATACGTGTATAAAAGTCGATGGAATATGACGTTATTTTATTTTTATTTTTATTTTTATTATTATTATTTATATTATTATTTATATGGCATAACTCGACTAGATTTTTGTCAGTGCATAACATTTTGTCAAATTCATTTAGCTCGGATGTTTGGGCTAATTTTTTCACTACTATTTTATCTTTACCGTAATGACCGTAAAATACATTTTTTGTATTAAATAAATTGGAAAATGTAACATATGCGTTTCTTTGCCTTATTATTATTTTGTTATTGAATACAGCGTCGCATATTGATGTACCAAAACATGCGGGACATTTTTGTAAATCTGTTAACTGTGATGTGGTTAAACGCAACGTTTTTAATACCACTTTAAGACCTACGGCTAACGAAAATAAACCGAGAATTAAAAATAATTTCCATTTTCTATATCTTACGATGTTACTGAAATATAACATCGTATAGTGGTATTAATAATACTATACTATATATATACATCGAGGGTTTTATTTTTATTATAAATTTATAGTTTATTATAGCATTTCCAAGATATAATTGTAAATAAATATTCGTCACTAAATATATGTTATGATATTGTTTGTCGAGATCAATTATTGATTTATCACACTCTAAATATTGGTTAGTTAGTTAGATTATTTTTATTATTTAATGAAAATACAACAGCTGATTATGACAGGTAAGATATTTCTTCAACAGTTGCATAGAACGCGAATTACTACTATACAATACGTAGACCACGAAGTAAGAGGGAAGGAGACCGAACTCTGATCCCAAAAGTGGGGTCAGTTTTCCAGCGATAAGTGAGCAGTACGCTGCGAAGAATACCGAGATGACGAGTCACGCATGCGCAGTACGACTTAGCTGTCTTTGTCTCTCTCGCAGAAAGTGCGAGTGAGACAGTTTTGTTGCGACAGCAAGTGAGGTTATGGTGCGTAATTTCTTGGCATAAAAGTATTTTTATTTTTATCTTTATATTTCGTTTTGCACTGCGGTACTCGACACGCTGACATCTTACCGTTTCGTGGTAAAAACGTGGTAAAAACTAACCTAACTGTCACTACAAAACTATCTCACTCGCACTTTATGCGAGGGAGACAAAGACGCAGCTAAGTCGTACTGCGCATGCGTGACTCGTCATCTCGCTATTCTTCGCAGCGTACTGCTCACTTATCGCTGGAAAAATGACCCCACTTTTGGGATGTGGACTCGGCAGAGTTCGGTCTCCTTACCTCTTACTTCGTGACGTAGACTGACCGGCTGAGACTTTGGTTTTTGGATTGTCGAATGGTATTGTCATCTTGCGGTTGAATTGACGAACTAGTTTTTCAGTGAAAATTGATACGCCTTGACGTATGCAACCCGCATGCCATTCGTGTGATTTCTAACTTGAAATTGCCTATGGAAAAGCGCATGAAATTCGTTTTCTGGTGCATCTCAATTCTCGCGATTTCTACTGGTATACAAATACCAGAAAAATTGAATTACTTCGAAAGAAAGGTATCAGCTGTTAGATTTTTTTGTTACTTAGTTTCGATCGCAAGGGTTGAGATGTACCAGAAAAACCAACAATGATGTATTTTTATAACTTGAGAGCGCTGTAATAAGGCGCGTACATTTTTTGCTACATTTTTCAGATAGAATTGTATAGATATGTTCGTAAGGTTAACAATAAGTAATATTGTATTGATACTACAGCAATAAATTACCAGTTATACCATAATAATCAATCGCTTCGTTATTTTCCACTGCCCCATCCCTGCAGGCTTTTCATTTTTATGTAGGTTTATCTATAGTAGCATTATTGAATAACAGGAAAATTTTAAGTTGAAAAATTCTTCTGGTATCAGGAGAACATCTGACCCGAGGAGGTGTTCTGAAATTTTTGGAGGGGGAAAGGAGTAGTGTATGGATATAGGCATGCATACGTTGCTTCATGCACGTCTCTCTGTATAATTAAGTTAGTAAGACAAAAAAAAAAGTAGAAAAAAAATCTTCAAATTTAGAAGTAAATTTAGTACCAAATTGGAAGTTTTTTCTAACTTTTTTTTCGACTTTTTTTTCGACTTTTTTTCTAAATTTTTTTCTATTATTTTTCCGAAAAATCGTCTTAGTATAGTGTATCGATATAGGCATGCATACGTGTCCTCATGCACGTATTTATATACGATTAAGTTAGTATCGACTTTCAGAGTTTTAGAAATTTTAACTCATAAAAATTACTCCTGGTATCAGGAGAACATCTGACCCGAGGAGGTGTTCTGAAATTTTTGGAGGGGGAAAGGAGTAGTGTATAGATGTAGGCATGCATACGTTGCTTCATGCACGTCTCTCTTTATAATTAAGTTGATAGCGATTTCCAGAGTTTTGGAAATTTTAACTCAAAAATTGCTCCTGGTATCAGGAGAACAGCTGACCCGAGGAGGTGTTCTGAAATTTTTGGAGGGGGAAAGGAGTAGTGTATAGATGTAGGCATGCATACGTTGCTTCATGCACGTCTTCGTATATAATTAAGTTAGTAGCGATTTTCAGAGTTTTGGAAATTTTAACTCAAAAATTACTCCTGGTATCAGGAGAACATCTGACCCGAGGAGGTGTTCTGAAATTTTTGGAGGGGGAAAGGAGTAGTGTATAGATGTAGGCATGCATACGTTGCTTCATGCACGTCTCTCTTTATAATTAAGTTGATGGCGATTTTCAGAGTTTTGGAAATTTTAACTCAAAAATTGCTCCTGGTATCAGGAGAACAGCTGACCCGAGGAGGTGTTCTGAAATTTTTGGAGGGGGAAAGGAGTAGTGTATAGATGTAGGCATGCATACGTTGCTTCATGCACGTCTCCCTTCATAATTAAGTTAGTAGCGATTTTCAGAGTTTTGGAAATTTTAACTCAAAAATTACTCCTGGTATCAGGAAAACATCTGACCCGAGGAGGTGTTCTGAAATTTTTGGAGGGGGAAAGGAGTAGTGTATAGATGTAGGCATGCATACGTTGCTTCATGCACGTCTCTCTTTATAATTAAGTTGATAGCGATTTCCAGAGTTTTGGAAATTTTAACTCAAAAATTGCTCCTGGTATCAGGAGAACAGCTGACCCGAGGAGGTGTTCTGAAATTTTTGGAGGGGGAAAGGAGTAGTGTATAGATGTAGGCATGCATACGTTGCTTCATGCACGTCTTCGTATATAATTAAGTTAGTAGCGATTTTCAGAGTTTTGGAAATTTTAACTCAAAAATTACTCCTGGTATCAGGAGAACATCTGACCCGAGGAGGTGTTCTGAAATTTTTGGAGGGGGAAAGGAGTAGTGTATAGATGTAGGCATGCATACGTTGCTTCATGCACGTCTCTCTTTATAATTAAGTTGATGGCGATTTTCAGAGTTTTGGAAATTTTAACTCAAAAATTGCTCCTGGTATCAGGAGAACAGCTGACCCGAGGAGGTGTTCTGAAATTTTTGGAGGGGGAAAGGAGTGGTGTATGGATATAGGCATGCATACGTTGCTTCATGCACGTCTTCGTATATAATTAAGTTAGTAGCGATTTTCAGAGTTTTTGAAATTTTAACTCGAAAATTGCTCCTGGTATCAGGAGAACATCTGACCCGAGGAGGTGTTCTGAAATTTTTGGAGGGGGAAAGGAGTAGTGTATAGATGTAGGCATGCATACGTTGCTTCATGCACGTCTTCGTATATAATTAAGTTAGTAGCGATTTTCAGAGTTTTGGAAATTTTAACTCAAAAATTACTCCTGGTATCAGGAGAACATCTGACCCGAGGAGGTGTTCTGAAATTTTTGGAGGGGGAAAGGAGTAGTGTATAGATGTAGGCATGCATACGTTGCTTCATGCACGTCTCTCTTTATAATTAAGTTGATGGCGATTTTCAGAGTTTTGGAAATTTTAACTCAAAAATTGCTCCTGGTATCAGGAGAACAGCTGACCCGAGGAGGTGTTCTGAAATTTTTGGAGGGGGAAAGGAGTGGTGTATGGATATAGGCATGCATACGTTGCTTCATGCACGTCTTCGTATATAATTAAGTTAGTAGCGATTTTCAGAGTTTTTGAAATTTTAACTCGAAAATTGCTCCTGGTATCAGGAGAACATCTGACCCGAGGAGGTGTTCTGAAATTTTTGGAGGGGGAAAGGAGTAGTGTATAGATGTAGGCATGCATACGTTGCTTCATGCACGTCTCTCTGTATAATTAAGTTAGTAAGACAAAAAAAAAAGTAGAAAAAAAATCTTCAAATTTAGAAGCAAATTTAGTACCAAATTGGAAGTTTTTTCTAACTTTTTTTTCGACTTTTTTTTCGACTTTTTTTCTAAATTTTTTTCTATTATTTTTCCGAAAAATCGTCTTAATATAGTGTATCGATATAGGCATGCATACGTGTCCTCATGCACGTGTTTATATATGATTAAGTTAGTAGCGACTTTCAGAGTTTTAGAAATTTCAACTCAAAAATTGCTCCTGGTATCAGGAGAACATCTGACCCGAGGAGGTATTTGCAAATTTTCAAGTAGCTGAAAATGCATTAAATCTAAAATTCCCTATTGTCCTTATTTGTAATGATTAATCGCAGGGAGAGGAAGGTGGAAAATAAAAAAGCAATTAATTATTCATATATCTAAAAATTTATTGCTCCAGGATTGATACAATCGTATACATTCACAAAGTTATGTAGAATTCGCAAATTGCAATTGATTCTTAGAAATAAATATCAAATATAAATTGTTCGAGTATCTTTATTTGCTTCCCGGTATCAGGAGAACATCTGACCCGAGGAGGTGTTCTGAAATTTTTGGAGGGGGAAAGGTCTCTCTTTATAATTGAGTCAGTATAGCGATTTTCAGGGTTTGAGAAATTTTAAGTCAAAAATTGCTCCTGGTATCAGGAGAACATTTGACTCGAAGAGGTGTGATAAAAATAAAATCAATGTTTTATTATGTGTATATATACGAGCCGATGAAACTTTATTCATGTGTCTACATAATAAATATTATATTAATTCTATACAAATTAAAATCTACTAGTTTTTCATTCAATCATTGCCTTGAATCAAAGCGACAAGTAAATACTTGGATAAATAAATAAATAAATAAATAAATAAATAAATAAACAAATAAATAATGAATAAAATAAATACATGCTTAGTTTACTAATTATTCAGATCTCCTTATTCCCTCAGACTCTATAACAGACTACAGAGTAGGTATAATATTCATCGTCGCAGAATAGGTGACACAGACAATTAACTGTATAAAAGACTGCCGTGAATTTCATACCAGTTACATCTATATACGCGAGTTGAATCATCAAATTTTACGGTCAACAATCTCTTGTACCTCTTTTGTAGATTTTTTTTTTTCCCCCTTTCTTTGACTCTCATTTAACTTAATAATATTCGACAGTCAAAATGTAAGGATAGAATTATTATAACTGTTCAACAGTAATTTCATGCTTATGTCTTACAACGAGTTGAATTTTTTTCTTTTTTTTTCTTTTTCTTTTTCTTTCTAAAATTCTACAATCCCATACCAAAACATGAATTAATTAATACAAATAATTATATAGTTATTGAAAAACTATAATCGAAGACGATATTTAAAACCTCGGTTTAAAAGATCAAATTATTTTCTTCATCATTAATATCACTGAATTTTAATGGCTAATTAATTTAGTTTTATTGCAACGTTGCATCTTTGATTAGCTCAATATTAATATATATCCTATTTAACACGACGATTTCTCGAGCTTATGCGGACCTTGGCCTAATCATATATTATGTTACATATAGGTACATACAATTAGTTCGCATACATATATTATTGCGAAAATAGTCAACGAGGTATCGGTGCTTTGTTTTGGTGTTCGTATAATATTTTTTCTCATAAACGCATTCTTTATGTGATATAGCTCAAGTATTGCACGTAACGAGACGAGCTATCGCTCTAATACCCGCCCAGGTTTCCCGTGCCGTTGGTACTATCTGAGTAGCGGGTAAAAGGAAACCGTAAAGCCCTCGGTCTCTGAGTTCTAATGTGTAGGAGTATTTTATACCCGCAACTCCTTTTGCCCAGTCGTCAGAACCGCCTAATTAAAAGACAAGAGAAAAATTAAAAAACAGATGAAAAAAAAATAGATCATCAGGCACTAATCAATCAACGAATTAAAATTCAAACATAGGTACCTGAGGTCGGATAAAGCAGCTCAGGAGACGCTCCAACCTGGTACTGAGTACCATGTACTTTGAGAATCGCGTTTGTTGCTTTTCTAGCAACGTTAACAAGCTCTTCGAAATCTGTTGGTCTTGTCTTAGTGTAGCCCCAAGGTACGAGCCACATTTGCGAATAGGCGTGAAGGGTGAGATACATCCTGATCGAATAAGATGTATAAGATTATCACGAAGAACGTAAAACGAAAAATGAAATAGCAATTGTGGAAAATTTTATTTAGGTGTGCATACCTGATGCTCTGACGATTTGCCATAATGTAGTCAGCAATGGCTCGAGTTTCTGGTTCAGAAAATGGTTTTGGACCTGCATAAGTCTCGTGACAAGAATCAGTGCTTGTTGCACTGCTAATATCTTCGCCCCAATGATAACCGAAATTTCTATTAGGGTCTACACCCTCGCAACGAGAAAAGAACCACCGTGTGTAGTGTGAAACCATGTGAAAAAGACCCAGAGGACCTGATCTGATGAAAAATTTTGTTCATTACGTTTGAATAAATTTTGCTGAAGCTTTTGATTAATTTTTTTTTTTTTTCCTTTTTTTTCATTTGTTGGACCGTTATATTTATGATAATATATTCAAACATCTATTATTGGTGGACCGTAATTTTATAGACTATTAATTTTCGAATCATATAATATATAATCAATAAAGAAACTTCAGGTCTGATGAAGGTGTTTTATTACCTGGCCTCATTGTCCGGATCAACACTAGCATGATTGCTCCGTGTTTTACGCCAGAGGCGATCAGCCGTATGGCTGAATTCGTATCCATCAGGATTAGACACTGGTAATATCATCCAGTCGGATGTATCCAGTAGTTTTGTATAAGTTGAATTTTTTTCAACCAACTGATTAAGTATGTATGTAGCTACTGCTGGACCGATCCATTCCCTCGCGTGCATTCCTATATATAAAATACAAAAATGTATAAAAAAAAAAAAAAAAAAAATAACATAATTTAAATAATTGTGAATCAGAGGTCTTTCAGTCTCTGCAGTATAATATACCCGCGTATACTGAAACTTGGAGGTATGATTATTGAATTAAAAAAATAACTGTGTACTGCAGCATAGTAGGTCAAAATGTGACAAAAAAAAAAAAAAAAAAAAGGCGTATGAGTTTATGGGTACATTTAGTGTCAGATAACGATCGTTCTAAAAATATATGTATACTACACAAGTACGAATGTTCACACGCGAAGTAATAAGTACAGCTTGTATTTTAAAACATTGCGAATGACGTTCCGGTATCTGACTGTCATATATAATAAAAAAAAAAAAAAAAAGAATGAGGCAGCTTCTAACGTTAGATGTGATAATTGATAATTAATAGCCAGGAAATGAATACCACAATTATCGTAAATTTGCTGGGAATTTTTATATCGCACTATTCTCACATAGAAGGTTTCCCATTGCAATAAAACCCGCGATGCTAGTTAGAAATAAAAATATTAAAAAAAAAAAAAAAAAAGGGAAGAGAAGAAAAAACAGGATTGCTTGATTTTTTTTTTTTTTTTTTTTTTCTTCTTTAGAACATGTCGTAAATTTTATATATGGATTTAAAAAGTCTGATCAAAATTGCAGTCGATCTATTCGACATACAGCCCCAAGGCTCATGCAACCTTCATATCGTATAAAGAAATGATAGATTTATAAGTAGCACGTTGTGCGATTAGATCGAAAAAAAAAAAAAAAAAAAAAAAAAAAACGAAACCAAAAAAAATGATGTATGTCTATCGAATCAATAAATTTTCTTACCTCCGTCAATCCAAACTACGGGTTTGCTCTCGCCATCCTTAGTCGGTCCGGTTGATACTTTGGCAAGTTTTAAAGGCTGTCCTTCGTAGCTATGACCAATAGTGACCAACTCTACCATGCTTGGATATGTGAAGGCCAGGTATTCCAAGTACCTGATTATATCTGATAATAAAATTCTATATTATAGATAAAAGGACGATGATGATGATTTTTTTTTTTTTCTTTTTTTTTTTTTTTCAACGGGGTACTAATGAAGCGATTTTTATTTACCTGCGTATCTGTGGTACCGTTTCCACGTCATCGAATGACCCTGACTCGTTACTAAATCCTCCCTTTGTTCCTTAGACATTTTTGGATTTTGATAAGCGATCGTTTTCTGTACATAGGTATATAAATAAATCGTTTAATCAAATTTTCTATATAAGGTATATAATATAATATAAATGAAAGGAGATATAATAGCAATTAATATTATATGAATTAAATCGGCATGCCTGTAGAGAGGATGTTGGAACGACTAGAAAGCATTGAATTTCTTTCAAAGAATAACTCGTTTTCAACATTTTACTTGGAACGATTCGTTATCGCGTTTTACTTATTTTTTACTCCGTGTTCTCGTTCCGCACGTTCAATAACATTTACTGATACATATAGATACGTCATACCTACATACATATATGTATCGTATTTGTATTTCATGAAACTCGCGTTCCCTCATACGTACAGAGTACATCCCATGTCCAACACCTATTCATATACAGTTACTCGTTCTTATGACCCTCGCCCGTTCACCATGTGATTAAATGTTTATTATCACTGGATAAAATGACGCTGAATATATACATACTTACGTCTATATCTATTATGATTTAGAATTATTTCAATTATCGAATATTAATTATTAAATATATATATTCACCTGTAAATCTGTTAGTATAACTTTGAATCCGTATTTCTGTTCCCTCAGAAAGTCCTTCATCTCAGTAAGCATGTCCGGTGCAACAACGACGTCTGTTGATCTAGTGCAGTTAAAAAAATTTTTTTTTAAAATTTCTAAAAAATTAAACTCTCCTTTCGACTGCATGCAGCAGCGAGCATGAAATTTTTAATTTTTTACGATTAAAATCGGCGCCTCATTGAATCGAATAAAATAAAATAATATAAACCGAAAAGATCCGTTACTCGTTCTTGTTTCTCTCGGCGTTTTATTAAATCGCCGTTAAGAAAAATAAGATAAAATAAAATAAAAATTGATATTTATACGTATGCAATTTTACCTGTCTTTTACCGGCAATGTCCAGAATTTTATTCCATCATCGTTCGAGTCCATCATTTCTTGTAATTCTGCTACTTGGGTATCGGATATTGGCGTTATTCTAAGAAGCTGATGACCCTTGTAAGTTACTCGATTAACTCGGGGTTTACTACTCTTAGATTCGCTACCGACGATGTTATTTACTATGGAACTAATACCGTTTGTAACAAGGGTGAAAATCGACTCTACAAAACCGGCTATTGAAAATCCACGAAATTCTGTAAGCCAGGTACCAAATTTTCCAAAATCTTCCAACTCGTTCGACGATACCCCTGGATCCTCGGTCTTTAAAGATTTCGGATTCGCGTATCTCGCTCGATCGCTAATGCGCCGATTTTGTCCCCGAGATATAATCCCCAAATAATTATCGGGCTGATTTTTTACCCTTGTTAATTGACGCGCTGATATTTCTGACATAATATCGACGATCTCAGCTCGGCGTCTTCTTGGCGGGAAAAATTTCTCTCTTGAAATTTCGAATCTGTAGATATAAATACGATCGTTTATATAGATTTTGGATTATTGAAAAAATTATTTTCTATATAATTCGATAATATAAATTTATTATAACGGGTGAATATAAAGAATCTGACCTGGAACCGTTGATAACCGCAGAAGTACCGATTTTTTCATCACTAACACCGAAACCCGAATAAATCGTCGATCTTTTTTCCGCAATAACCGGATCGCCATTGACTAGAATCGCTATGAGCAACGAACCGAAAATTGTGGTAAAAGAGACTGCGAAGGAACTCATTTTTCTTAACTTTTTTATTTTATTTTATTTTATTTTATTTTATTTTATTTTATTTTATTTTTCAAATTTTATTTATACATGGAAATAACAGCTCGGAACGAGTCTTGGAAATTTATGACTTAACTGGGCGAAGGTTCCTCGCTTACTGACGACAAGAACTCGTTTAGTGTCCAGTCAAACGACAAGTGAGTGAAAAACGATAGTTTAGTTTAATCCTGAAACTCTAGGCGTGTGACGTACGTATCTATGTATACATAGAAGATCGCAAGGATTCAGGTCACTTTTCTGAAGCTAGTTAAGAATTTTTCCTGCTTTAGAATTATTATTATTGAATAGAGAGAAGAAAATGGAAAATAAAAATTAGCAATAAAATTTGAAAGTTTGGAGAAAAAAAAAAATAAAAATTGGATACCTACTTACGAACATTTTTCTTTTATTTTCAATCTTATACGTATATGTATTTCACTCACGTCTGTTTTTTTTTTTTTTCATTAATAAAATTTAGGATGAATGAAAGACTTCAGTTTCGGTTTTTGATAATTGTTTTAAAAAAATTGTTTAATAATTTTGAAAATAATAAAAAAAAAAAAAACAACAATAAAATTGATGTCCTGGTTTAAATTTTATGATAAATTCCTATGTCACCGCAGGCTCTTAGGCTTCTGTGGTGAGTGGTGACATAGTAGGTCAATAAATTCGCCGTTAGTCGTATGAATATTTTTCAAACTCCTTGCCATTTGCCTATTATCTTATCATAGTAGTATATCAGATAATTAATTTTCGCAAAATTTTCTCGACGAAAGTAAACTTTCGAATATATACAATAATTATAGCTACGATATATTAACGTTCATTTATACTATTATAGTGATTCGAAAAATTATTTGGTATTTTATTAAACCCGAAAATTACGATTTGCGAAAAACTAATTTTTGATGTAAAAATATCGATGTGAATTAATTATATTCGCATATAGTAAATAATTCCATACATATATTATTTTTTAAATTTATATTTTCTTTTTTTTTTTTTAATATATTTTCTATTTTAATAATATTATCTAATGTAGGTAAAAAATAATGATAACTCATTCGTAATTTTTATATTACTATTTTCTTTATTAATATATTTTATAATATTTATTAGCCTGCAGAAGTTGTGTTTAATTATTATTATTATTATTATTATTATTATTTCTTCTTTTTTTTTTTTTTTTTTTTTTCCTTCTCATAGATCTTATTTATATTCTTTATAATTCATTAATTCATTAATTATTATGTATATATATCTATAATTATATAATTTCAAGATTCCGTAATTTGTATTATATACTCTGTACTTTTTTTTTTTTTTTTTCTTCTTCTCCTTTTTTTTATACCACCGTATATAGTATATAGTTATTAATTTATATTTTTATATTTTTTTAATATATATATATATATATAATGTATATGAATATTTACAGGATTTATTAACGCTATACTAAATATACAGGGTGACCCAAGACCCCCGGACCGGAAGGAATGGGTGAATTCCTCGTTGGATTTTGAGACGAAATTTCCTTTTCGAAAACTTCGTCCGATCAACGGTGTCCAAGTTATTAAAGATAAAGAGTAGCCAATCAGCGCCTCGCTTTAGGTCCGTGCCAGTGCCGGGTCAATAGTGAACGGCGGGCAGGGCCCGTGGTTTATTTTACATTTGGCTACTTTCTTCTTCACTTTACGATCGACGCGTATTATTATTATTATTATTATTATTATTATTATTTTTTTTTTTTTTTTTTTTGGACCTGGACACGGAAAACTACGGTCCGGTAGAAAAAAAAAAAAAAAAAAAAAAAAATAATAATAATAATAATAATAATAATAATACGCGTCGATCGTAAAGTGAAGAAGAAAGTAGCCAAATGTAAAATAAACCACGGGCCCTGCCCGCCGTTCACTATTGACCCGGCACTGGCACGGACCTAAAGCGAGGCGCTGATTGGCTACTCTTTATCTTTAATAACTTGGACACCGTTGATCGGACAAAGTTTTCGAAAAGGAAATTTCGTCTCAAAATCCAACGAGGAATTCACCCATTCCTTCCGGTCCGGGGGTCTTGGGTCATCCTGTATATATACTATATCCTATGTAAATTAGATATTATATTATATTATATTATATTATATTATATTATATACTAAATATATATATATTATATCATACGTTATATGATCAATTCGATAAAACTCTGTCTGCGTTTATATATACTAGGTACCCTAATATATTATATCTACTATAACAGTATTTTATTAATTGTATAGTTAATTTATAATATTGTATTTTTTTTTTTTTTTTTTTTTTTTTTTTTTTTTCCAACAGGTGAACGCGATAATGATCATTATAATAATTAATATTATTAAATATTATTACTATAATTTTTACCACAATACATCTACATGTATCTAATATATAATATTTATATTATATATATATCGATATATTTTTCTTTTCTCAATTTAACTTATTAAGGCTACCCAGTTTCGAATACTGGCAGTTGTACGCGCAAATATACCAGATATATATTATTATTATTATTATTATTATTAATAATAATATTATTATTATTATTATTATTACCATTATAATATAATAACTTTGATATAATTGCTTTTCAATTTTAAATTTAAATACCATTTACTTCTATCGTTGTTATTATTATTATTATTATTATTATTATTATTCTTTCTATAGTACTTATTTCCATATCTCACCCTGAAATTCTGGTTTTTCTTTTTGTTTTTTTTGTTTTTTTTTTTTTGTTTTTTGTTTTGTTATAATTAACAAATTTTTTTAAACATCTAGGAAAATTCTACAGAAGAAAAGGCCTCGGATTTAAATTTGAAGTTTACATATACATATATATAATATATAACGTATATATTTATGTGTTTTCGTGTATATAGATTGGATCAAACTCATCTAATAATTATTTCAAAAAATAAAATATATTACATTCGACAATAATGATGTATGTATGTATTATTAGAAATATATTTTATTATATATATATATATATATAATTATTTTTCATGAAATAAATCATACGATATTTGCTTTCACCTGTGCATTACCCATCATTACTTTGTTAACGAAATTTACTATCGCTGTTGCAGGTTGTCCCGGTTCAAGTTCTGCAAATATGTGACACTGGTTGTCTGATTTATGAGCAGGTTTTCGTGCCACGAATCCAAAACAGTTACTGAAAAAGATAGGGAGCAAAAAAAAAAAAAAAACGATTAGAAATTAAAATAAAGTAAAAATAAATAAATGACTAGGTGTAAATATTATAATACTATACCTATGTATGTCTATATATCTAATTAACAGAACTTTTTTCCTCTTCATCATATATTTACATTTACATATATACGCAATTAATTATATTATAATATTCTAATACATCGCAGGGTTGATCAAAATTTCATTTCTTTCGTTTTTTTTTTTTTTTTTTTTCATAAAAAAAAAAATTAAAGAACTTGCGGACTAGTTGGGCACACGGGTTCATGCATGATTATTATACAGTATCATCTTATGTATAGAAGTATATATATATATATATATGTATATAGCAGCTGGTATCATATTTATACCAGGTCATAGAGAACTGGATGAGACTTACTATACGTGACTTGAATGACGGAAACAAATAATATATATATATATATATATATACATATGTTGCTGCCCTTTATAGTCAAACGCGTTTCTATAAAGAAAAACGCTTACTAGTCACGTACTAAGATATATAATATAATAAAAAAAGAGACAATTCTTCGTCAAAGAATAAATTCTGGGTACCACCTATATCCGTTTTCATATATATAGTAAAACAAGTCGCGTGTGCAGTATAGACACATGCACGGCATATTAGGTCGTATAATATGCATATTTTATTTTATGATTTAATTCGTTATAAATCAAAAAACTAATTACAAAAATTTATATAAATAATATATGAAATTAAGAATTATGAAAGGTGAATTCAAAAGTGGGATGGATATACTAGTAAATTCTAATTGTAGATTTCGACGACTTACATTAGTCGTTTTTTTTTTTTTTTTTTTTTTTTTTCAAATTACTAACAAAATTTCTATATGTCTTTATGCTTTCACAAATGCAGACAGAAAGTTTGATCATTTCTTTTATGACCTTATAATATTATACCTGCATCAGACACGCGAAGTGTAACGAAAAAAAATGAGGATATATCATATAATTACAATTATATTTTTTTTTTCATAATTTATATCAACGATAAACGAAAAAAATTAAATATTTATCAAAAAATTTGATCAAAAACTTACTGGGCATTTTGGCTCTGGCCGTTTTCATCTGATGTAATATTCCAGGTCCTTTCATCAGCGTCCAATCCACAATAGCTGATATTATTTGTCGGATAATGCCGTCTGAAGAATAATTTTCTTCCATTATCAGTGAGAGTTATACCCTGAGCCGATACCTTGAAATGTACAATGGTGGCTGTGGGCAAGGGTCGTTGTTCGAACAGGGTGGTTATTGTTTTCTTTATCGCTTGTGGTCCGGTAAGCGATTCTGTGTCGATTGTGAATAGGTACAGAACGTTGCAGGCTAAAAAATTAAACGATTTTTATATTTTTTTTTGCTTTCAACAAGCTTTCATTAATTTCTAATCATCATCCTTATATGATGATTGATTTTTTTTCTTTTTTTTTCTTTTTACTCACCAGCTCCTTGTGCAAGAAGTTGTTGAGCGCTGCTTGTTCCAGGCGAGTCGAGTGCTCTTGCAGCAGCTTCCGGTTCAGGAAGAAGAAGTTGGCATGGTAAAGCCATGGCCATTAAACTGTGCTGATAAACTAGTGCAGAAAGTGAACTGAACACTGGCTCATTTGCACATCCCTTTAAACGAACACCCCTCGATGTTGGTTCGATTAGAAAATGTCTAACTAATTCACTTGCCGGATCACGAGGACTGCTTGGTGCTCCTGGTGGAGGTGTTGCTACCTTTAAAGCAAGACCGAATGCACCAGGAAATGAATTACTGTCACGTACAACAAACATTCCAGGTGTTGCATCCTTCAGCATTGAAATGGCTGCAAAAGATTTATTGATAATATTATTTACAAAAATTATGGAAAAAAAATCATGTTAGATTATTATTATTGTACCTTGTTCTCTGGATATGTTTGGCTTGTACCAAATGCGACTAGTGTCTCTGACAAATTTCACATTGGCGTCAGCCACTTCTTGAGGTTCCGTGTTTGAGTGAACACTCGATCTCCTCGAACCGTAAGATACCTTAGGTGATGATTGTCCACCGCTGTTTATCGAGGAGTATGAAATTGCGCTCTGAAATATATAAGAATGATAAATTTTATCTTGTTAGTCCAGTCGCGGATTAGCTTTAAATCGTCCAACTCCAAGACAAAAAATGAATTTCTCACTCTAAAGGAGTTGAATTTCATTTCAAGCTGCAGAGTGAATTTTTTCACTTCCTTGGATTGAAAATTTGAAATGAATTTTTCACTCCAAAAAATTTAGAAAGTAGGATATTTTTTTTTTTTTTTTTTTTTTTTTTTTAGAATCGCTTCTTCGTTAACATAGAGATGAAGAAACATAAAAAAAAAAGTTCCATTTTTCCATGTTTTAATGAATATATTAGACAAACGTATACGAAATTACAGGACGAAAAAAGAGGAGAATAACTTTATGATTTCACTTGTTTCAAAATTCTCCGCTACGTACTAAATTCGTAATTGAAAAAACGAGTGTTAAAAAAAAAAAAAAAAAAAAAAAATGTTCCGATTGGATCAGTGGTTTCAGAGATATGGAGCATAACGCATTTTGAAAAATTTATAGAGCATCAAATGTTGTTTCAGCTCGGTGCGGATTGTTCTCATGAGAGTGAGAGAGAGTGAGCAACTCCCTCCACTGGCACCCAGCCGTATTTAGTGCTTCCGGCCGTACAAATCTTCCATTAATTAGAAATTATTTAAAAATGCATGGCATATTATATCTTCTGATCAAATATCTTTACAACTAAATTAGATTTTTATTTGAGAAGCTGCATAATAAAGTTTCAAGTTAAAATATGTATTGCGTTATTAGCCAGAACGCGTTATTCTATATGTCCGTTTTCCACTTTTTTTTTTTTTTAAATTCGACTGGACTATCTTCCGTTTCTTCTTTTTTATTATCCTTTTTATTTTTTCGTTTTTTTTTTTTTTGAAATAATATAAATGTTCAGCTCCGTGCACTAATTAATAATCGTATATAGTATACCTTTGGGCTCTGGGCGTATTCGATTTGCGTCGGTGTTCCAGGGCTTTGATTAATTGTCATTTGAGAATGACTTGCGTACTCTCCTCCAGGAGAGACAGGTCGATCCTTGCTGTAATAATTTTTATACAATATATAATATATGAGCTAATATATTTCATATTTTTTTTCACTAATTTTACAACGTAAAAAAAAAAAAATAAAATAAAATAAAAAATAAAGAATAACATAAAAGAAACGCTGTGCCGATTCGTGAGTCATTCCGTGTTTTCACATATCCATAATTATGTGCAATATAAATTATCGTGCAATTTACACATGTATATATATATATATAATATATATACGTATATATATATATATATATCTATAATCTATGTATGTACATAAATTAAAAAACCAAAAATACGAAGAGAAAAAAAATTGAAAAAAAATAAATAAATAAAAATAAAAATAAAAATAACTATAGGTTTAGTCAAATCACATGTGTTTGTGCATGTATTATATATATATATATATATTATATACGACAATATAAATTTCTTTCACATACGATGCAAAAAGCTTCAGATATAGACAGAGAGAGGCAATCATATGTAGAGGATAGTCTTACAGAAATGATCATTTCACTGTATAAAAGTATATCGATGATCTGCAGTTTTTAGATTAGCAAAATTTCGTTATATATTATAGTATCTCATACTGTGTTAGTTATAGTATCACACATATCAGTATATCAATTTCGATCTGTACCAAAATCTCTGGTCTCTGAATGTAAATTATTTATTTACTAAGAAATTTCTTCCTATATAATTATTTGCTTCAAGATTTTGATACGATCGTCGATAGCTTGTGCGGTTTAGATAAAAACAATCAGTAGTTATATATATATATATATATTAGGGTGGCGCAAAAAAACCGACTATTTTTTTTTTTTTTTTGTCTCGAGTGAAAAAATGTTAGTTTTTGATGTTTTAAGAGCCCTCTCCAAAGGACAGCTCAAAAAAAAAATTTTAAGAGGTCGCTCCAAATTTTTTTAAATTTCAAAAGTCGTCAAAAATCGTCAAAAATCGATTTTTTTTTTTTTCTAATTCGAATTTTAATTTTTTTTCTCGTTACGGTATAATTTTACAGACCAAAAAAAAAAATAAGTTTCTGAAAGTTTCAGTTCAAAATTTAAATTTTGAAAGGTCGCTCATAATTTTTTTTTAATTTATCAGTGCATTACTTTAGATTTTTTAATTATTTAATTATTAAAAAATTATGAGCGACCTTTCAAAATTTAAATTTTGAACTGAAACTTTCAGAAACTTATTTTTTTTTTGGACTGTAAAATTATACCGTAACGAGAAAAAAAATTAAAAAAAAAAAAAAATCGATTTTTGACGATTTTTGAAATTTAAAAAAATTTGGAGCGACCTCTTAAAATTTTTTTTTTGAGCTGTCCTTTGGAAAGGGCTCTTAAAACATCAAAAACTAACATTTTTTCACCCGAGACTCAAAAAAAAAAAATAGTCGGTTTTTTTGCGCCACCCTAATATATATATATATATATATATATATATGATTATAAGATTAGTGAAAAACGTGGTACGAAGAAAAGTGTGATAAATAAAGAAGTAAGTATAACGAAAGAAAAAAAAAAGGTTAATTAATGATAATAATTGCCAAATAATCGCATTCTTTTGTATGTTTTTTCTGTACAACGATCGAATCTCCAGGCTCCGTTCCCGATGTATTTGGCATTTTTTTTTTTTTTTTTTTTTTTTTTTTTTTCTTGTTGTTTCTTTTATTTATTAATTACCTATAATCGAACGACGCCGACTGGTTAGTGAGCGGCCATCGTTTGTTATGCGTTTGCTTTAGCGATCCGCTTGCTGGGAAACTCAAGCGTCTAAAATCATCGAATTATAATAATTGTAAACCCGTGATTTTTATTTTTTGAATTTTTGAATCAATATATTATATATGACTGATTGTAATTTTTAATTTTTATCTCTTTATCTCGTATCTTCCATTTACTATTACCTACTTATATTATTACTATATATATATTATTAAACATCATTATATAATCGTAGATATATAAATATATCCAACTATAATTATGTATTATTTATACAGTCCCACGTTATATAATGTTATATAAACGTATATATTTTTCTTTTCTTTTTTTTTTTTTTTTTGTATCCAGATCAGTTCTTTGTATGCTAATTCATTGATCGATTGTTATATACTATGAGCGAGGGTTTGATTAGGGTATACATATATATATATATGGGTGGAGTAGTAGTAACCGTATGAATGATTTACTATATACCGGAAGTCGTCTCACCAATAAAGTTTTAATTTTATTATCATCAGGTATATGTATGTATATTATTACGGTGTTCCTTGATTTATACCATAAAAACATTGACGATAACAAAAATAAGATAAGCGCGAAATGATGAAAAATTTCGACAAAATTTTGTGTCCAAATTTCGCGAAATATCGATAAAACAAGAACTGAAGTCAGAATTTGCAATAAAAATAGAAAAACTGAACTATTTCGTCGAAAATTAATTAAATGATGCAAAATTGGTTTAAAAAAAAAAAAAAAAAAAAACACACAAAAAAAAAATGATTAATTCTTACCGCTGGGTCGTCGGACTCTTGGGTGGTAATCCCGTCTCCCTAGATACATCCCTTCGTTCATCAACGAGAGTGTAAACTCTTTCGTTAGAATAATGTCCATAGCTGTTTCCATTTCCATTATAATTTCTTGTATCTTCTAATCCGTTGTTGTTGTTGTTGTTATTATTATTGTTGTGATTTTGATTATTGTGATTATTGTTGTTCAATATATTATTGTTATTGTTTGTAACGTTGCCAACAACGTTATTTGACGTTGAGTATATTCGATCGCTAGCAAATGTCACTGTTGGCGATGAATTGTTAACGTATGGTGTTCGCGGATGTACAGGAAACGCTGGTGTCTGAGGACGAGATACGGTTCCTACAGGTGGACCCGCACTTCCTGGACTTACGCTCCGCTCTGTCCATGATGACACTGAGTCATTGTGGGACTGTGAAATTCATTGATAAAAAAAAGAAGAAAAAAAATTAATTTAATTTATTAATTAATCAACACCCATGGATATTTTATATGTATGTAAATAAAATTTTCATCATTTATTATTCTACTATACTTTTCATCCCAATTCCGAATTCTGTATTTTGAATTTTTTTCGAAACGATATGATGAACAGCGAAAATTCAAAAAAATCTGAAAGGCCAAATTTTCGAAACTTTCAAAATGTTGAAAAAAATTTTTAAAATCCGATATGAAAAGTATGTAGAATAGTATCTGATTAAATTTAAATATTATTTAAATAGAAATTCAATTTTTAGAATGAAAAAAATAATGACTGAGAAAATGATATCAAGCAATGTTTGCGGGGAATAAGGATAGCAAAAGAAAAAAAGAAAGAAAAAAAAAGAATTGCAGCTATGATAAAATCTATTATTATATAATATATTAATATAATAAATGTGAGGATATTATAAATAGCAAAGCTGGATAATAGCGGCAAACAAACCTGTGTGCTCTGCCATGCTTTTGGCGATTGATTAGGGGAACTGTGGTTAGTTGTGTTGTTTGAATTTGCGGATGTGGCGCGAAGATGCAGTTCAGAATTCTTATTAGTAGATGACAAAGTTGAATTTCTGACATTTGAGATTTCTGCCAATGATTGAAAAAGGCTCACGAGAGGATCGGCGCTAGTTCCATTATTAGTAGAGTTCTGTTCCTCGGCATTATTTCCGTAATTAACAGTTTGCAATAATCCTGCAGAATCGTGGGAATTTTCATTTGGAATTTTAATAGAATAATTAAAATTTCTTCTATTATACGTTGAATTATTATCATAAGATAAAATCGACGTCGACGATGTATTTGTATTCGTATTCGTATTCGAAGTAGTAGTAGTAGTAGTAGTAGTAGTAGTCGAACTAGTAGTAGTAGTAGTCGAACCAATTCCAAAACCGCGATGGTGATGTTGATTCAATAGAGATTCTGTCCTAGCGTAACTATCGCTTCTAGATTCAGGCTGTGGTGGCACAACAACTTCTTGTAACGTAATGTGATAATTTTTTTTATCAAAATTATCTCCATCTGATGTAAATTCAGAACGATCATCATCCTCGTCTTTCCTCTCGTTATCATGATGATGATGATGATGATAATTTCTAGTCAATGTATCCTGGAAGGCATATCCTAAAGGTACAGCTGCTATTGCTGACCGTGGGGACATCGGGGGACTCTGTAACGCGCAAGCCAATATTTTCCTATCTTTCAGCCAGCATGCTATAGGAGTTTCTTTTTTTTTTTCTCTTATTCTATTTTCTAGATTTTCTTTGGGTTTTTTTTTTAAGAATTTTTCAAAAACGGTCGTCTATAGGATCGGAGAGGGGGCGTGAGGGCTAGATCATACGTTAATTTAAATCTATGTGAATGAGCGTTCAAGCTATAATATTAAAAAAAAAATTAAAAATTGATTTTTTTTTTTTCTAATCTGCAGCAGCCAGCAAAAATGATATTATTATTAGTTTTAGCTAATTAAATTGGTCAATCAATCAATCTAATGTAATCTATTAGTGCGTCTATATAATATTATTTTGCAGTGGATTGAGGAAAAATTTCATAATCTATTATCTAACTAATAAGATTTTGTAATTATTGTTATTATTATTATTTTTTTTTGTTTGTTTCTTTCTTTCTTTCTTCTTCTTACCTGAGCTTCGCTTTTCTTAGATCTCAATTCGTAGCCTCGTTTTACGCTTACGAATGGACGTTCGTTGAAACTTTCTGCTCTCTGACGTCCTCCGGTTATTGTACCATTGTACTTCCGGCTACTAGATCTCTGTGGAAGTAACGGGCTCGCAGGAGCCGATGTGTAAGTAGCTGATCGATTCTGTGACTAACAGAAAAACAAAACCGAAAAAAAAAAAAAAAAAAAAAAAAAATTAGACGCATTAATTATTAAATTGGAAAATTAAATTCCCAAAAAAATTTGAATTTGAATTTTAATTTGAATTTTAAATGTAATACCTGAATCGGTGAATATATTGCCCAGCTATCGTCATCTCCGTCAAGAACCGCCGAATCGCTGGCGTATCCATCCTGTCTGATTCTCCCTCGTTGCACGGTTCGCAATTCGCCGATAACACGATTTCCAGATTCTTGACGCCACTGTTTGCTCGGGCTTCTTTCATCCCGTCTAGCGGCAAGCTTTAATTGCTGTTGTCTTAGCCATGAGAGTCTGTGGTATGAAAGAGAAAAGAAAAGAAAAAAAAAAAAAACGTAAAAATAAAATTAATTGATTAATATAACTAATCGATATTTGAACGACTGTAAATCGATTTTAGTACCTACATACTTGACAATTATTATATCGCGAGTCTTTACAAATCTAATGATAAAATATCAACCGAATATAAATAGCAATCGTATAACGCGGTATAAATATAATAATAAGATAGGGTATAGTAATTATCTATTGATTGACGAGGTCGTCACGGGCCATTGGGCCCGAGCAATGGACCATCGCTTCTTACGATCTTAAGCATCATTATATTCTGGTAGTATATGGCGTTAAGAAACTCCTTGCGTTCTCTTAGGTATTATTATATATACTTAATCGATAAAGCTTGATAAAAATGAGAAATTAATTGAATTAGTAAAAAAAAAAAAAAAAAAAAAAAATGAAATATCCTTTTTTTTTTTTTCTTGTCTTTTCGGAAACGATTATGTATAGTACTGTTTCATCAGATATCGAATGGCTATATATATATATACCTACAGATCACATCGCTCCATATATATTATATTCTTTATACTATGACATCGCTCTTCAACTTTTATATATATACTTATATACTATGTACAATACATATAAGTCAGTATATGATAATTCTGCTGACGTAATTCTACTCGAGTTTCTCACAATCAAAAAGATAGAGAAAAAGAGAAAGAATGAGAGAAAGAGAGAGAGAGAGAGAGAAAATGATCGGGAGAGAACCGACGACTAACTTGATAACCGAGCAATTAGAAGAACTTGGATAATTATCACATCGCAAGCCGTATAGATCTAATGAATCGGAACATGATATATTTATAGGACGATATATATATATATATATATATATATATATATATCGATTCATCGTAGACAATTATTAATTATCGGAAATTTAATTCCACGTCAAGTTTATTGGTTTATAAAAATAAAAATAAAAAGTAAAAAAGCAGTAAAGTTCGTTTTTAATCAAATCAACGAATAATTGCGATTAGAATTGCTTCTCTCTCTCTCTCTCTATCTTTCTTTCTTCCTTTCACGAATACGCAGCTAATAGTATCAGCGAATAAAATTGAATGTAGAAATCAATCGATTTTATAAAAATTTATGAATTAGGTATTAGTTCGTTTTTCATTATTTCGCGTGCGAAACGATTTTCCGAATAACTATAATAATATTTACTATACCTGAAGATGTATAAGAAAATTATCTATTGTAACATACTCGGTTCTATTGCACCTCGAAACACGCCAAATCACGAACAAAGGAAAGGATTACACTAATCCTCTACGTTCGACCAAGTGTCTGACGTCACGCTAAGAAGAGGGGATAGAGAGTATATAATCAGCTCACGCGTTCACTCGTTAGCGTAGTCAGGTAGAGCACCGGTGCGACTCACAACTTAGATAAAATTAAATTCACTTGAATAGCTTCAGATCGCCTAGATCCGAATAACTAACATAAAATCATGATATAGAATAAATTCAATTGCCTTTAGATAAAATATCACTGGTCACAATTGAAAATATAATCGAAGAGAATGAGAGGAAATATAACGAAAACGAAATAGAAGCATAACAGAAAACATAACCGCGCATAGCCTAGAATATAAAAATAGAATATACAAACAGAACGAAAACCTAAACGGAACAAACAAACAAACGCGACTAGAGTCACGAAATTAGAATAGAAGTAGAATAAGTAAATCATTGTAAAAATTAGTTTATTAGAATTCATATGAATACAATATTATTTTCTTATTTGAACTTTGTCGGATATTTCAGCACTGACTCCTAACTAATCGATATCCATCCCTGAACAAGCCTTATAGGGACCAGCTTTGGATCATTCCAAGTGCGTACGGCGTTGGATTAAATTCCCGCGTCCGAGGGCCAAGGAAATACGATTCCGAGTCTGAGACACGGTCTTGGAATCGCAAGGTTCCCGGATCCGAGGAAAGAATAGGTTTTGTGTTTAGGATAGCAGGCTTGGATTAACTTCCCGGCTCTGTTCGAATAGGAGAAGGATCGGCTTTGGTTCTACCCGAGTCCGAAGGGAACAGGCTTTGGTGGAGAAATCTACCCGAGTCCTGAGATAAAGTAAATTCACAAGGTTGCATAGGTGGCTTTTGGTGGCTAACCCATCCTTTTCCCTACCTACGTACCTCAAAGAAAAGCCCTAATAATTTTGATAATTTAAATCCCTTTTTTTATATAGGTAAAGAACTCACACTAACTGCGGGTATCTCTCAACTTTCGGGTTCTAGATACTCGCCATAAGTTATACTATATATAAGTAATTGAGTAGGCTACCTTCTAAATCGGAGATAAGCCAAAAAGGCAAAAAAAAAAAAAAAAATAAGTAATTGAGTGGGTGTAATATTTCATAATAAATAATTAAGTAGGTAAAAAAAAAAAAAAAAAAAAAAAAAAAAAAAAAAAATATCGCATATATTAGGTATATATTATAATCATTCACGATTATACGTTATATATAGGTATATATAATATAATATAGTATGTATACATAGAATGTACATGTATACGTGGATATATGGTATGAAGTGACCACCGTGTGGGATCAGAGTGTACAAAAGTGTAGATCTTAGATACCCGCACATCGCGGACGAAGAATGTGGTTCAGTTGCCACGACGCGACGCGTCGCGACGCGGACGTTTCGAATCGTGCGCTATTCCTTATATATACCGTTTCATCTTACATGAAACTATACTACAACGTACGAATAGTACCTAAAAGAACCTATCTGTACATATAATACCTATATATCTCAAAATTTACAACAAATAGAAAAATTTCGCTACACTATATATATATATATATATATATATACTACATGAATATTAGAATAATATCTTTGTATATATATACTTTTCTGATTAAATAAAAATTCATTCACAGTATATTTATGACTATATAGTATATAATATTAAAACCGCAATTAATATATATTATATACATAATTATGTTTTTTAATCGCGGTTTGGATTAAAATTTAAAGAGTAAAACGCACAAGTAGTTATAACGCGTCACTAATGCCATAAGGTCGTAAGCGCCAAAAAAAAAAAATTTCGTGTTTTTGGTGGCAAAATCTTTTTTGTGCCATATAAAATCGTTTGAGCATATCCGCAAAAAAAATAATTTTTTGACGTTTACGACCTTATGGCATTAGTGACGCGATATATATGTATATATATTTATATGATCCTTTTTCCTTTATTTCTTATCTAAAACGTAAACGCGGTTTACGTTATTCGTATATATACATATATATATATAGTATAGATATATATATTTATACCGTTTGTAGATCTTGTATAGATAAATATAGATGACTATATATAAATATAGATATATATATATATATATAATAGAATTAATGAATTTCGAGTATATTAGAGCGCATATGAGATTCGATATCTCACGTTTTATCGGATAATACTATAGGTATAGTACATACATATATTATACGTGTAATGATATCGGTAATGGGAAATCAGATATAACTAACGTTCCTTTTCATATATAGGTACTATATACCTAAGTTGAATAAGAAAGATCGCGCGAACATGGCATGTATGTAGTTCCTGGATTTCCTATTCAGGAGATCCAACTATCCCGTACCGCAATCTCTCTCGCTTGTAACCGTACTCTTAGCCTTTCTGTATAGCCGCAGCCTCCTGAAGCACAGTATCCACCATCCATATAGCATATATATATATATATATATATATATATATATATATCCAACATCGGAGAGTTGTTTGCAGAACAATTTAAATTCCTTACAAGGGGAGAAAATCGACGCAAGTATTCTACTCCTTTTTTTTTTTTTTCATTTTTTCATTTTTTCATTTTTTATATATTATATATATATATATATCTACCTATATATTGTGTTTTTTTTTTCTTTCACATTCGTATACAGAAACGCGTGACAACTCTCTCTATATATATATATATATATATATAAAAAAAAAAAAAAAAATCGAAAAAGGACCCTTTTTTTTTTTCATATTTCTTTAATAGATCGTCGCGCCGCGGTCTTTATAGATTTGTTGACAAAAGAAATGAGACAAGATTTGAAAGTGCGTATACAACCAGCGAGGTTCAAGAAGTCGATGTCGTGTGTAGGTAGGTAGGTAGAGGTATAGGGTACCGAAACGGTGGCAACTTGAGCGTCGGTTTCTAAATATAAAATTATGTCAGAGGGCGGCTGCGAGAGTTTAAAATAGTCGAGGCCATTTTTTCTTTCTTTCTTTTCGTTTTTTTTTTTTTTTTTTTTTTTTGTCTTTTGTCTTTTGTCTTTTTTTTGCTCTTCATTTTCTAGGGTAGGTACACTCCACACCTCGTCAATTTAGAACCTATCTTATATATAGGGGAGAGCGGGGCAAAACGGGCAGCGGGGCAAAACGGGCACCTCGGCCAAATTTTCGAAATTAAATTCAGAAAAAAATCAAAATTCATTGGGAAACAATTTTTATTGAAAAAAAAAAAAAATCTAAAATTTTCCAACATTTTTTTTTATTTTTCGGGGGAGCTGCCCGTTTTGCCCCGCTGCCCGTTTTGCCCCGCTCTCCCCTATATCCATCCGATTTAATTTCAATCGATAAATAAATCAAAAAATCAAATCAAATTAAGAAAAAAAAAAAAAAAAAAAAAATGAAATGAATAAATGGCAAAAATCTATCGCTAGAAAAATTTCGAACCGTAAAAGGAATATAATACGGTGTTTATACATAATGAGCATATTATGATGAGCGAGATGAACTTTCTCGTATAATTAAGTTAAAATCATCCTGTATGAATGTATATTGTATATAATATACCTATATGTACGTATTTGTAATTAAAATTATTCCCTTGACGGTGATGGTTCACATGCTTCGTACATTATATATATACATTATATACACGCCGTATAGGCCATGTGTCAATTGTTTAATCGATAAACTATAACAAGTATGTCAAACAAACGAAACGTGTATATAAATAAATATATACACATACGGGGCATTCCGCGTCACTTAAGAGGGTAAAAAAAAAAAAAAAAAAAAAAAAACACACATAAAAAAAAAAACGAAAATTCTCACAATTTCAATTTTTTTTTTTTTTTTTACACACATTTTCTTTGCGTGACGGAATACTTTCAAAAAAATAATGTCAAAAAATTGAAAATCTCGTGAATTTGTTCGTATAATTTTGTAAGAATTTTCTTCCTCTTTTCAAAGAAACTCTGATCCTAATTATTATAACACTCAAATTTTTCTTTCTTCGTCGAAAATGATCGATCACAAAAAATGTCCATGATTGATATATGATTTGAAAAATTTGAAAATTTGAATAAATAAACGCTCGCTTACCCATCGGTATAATCGTTCGTTGTTCTGAGTGTAGAAATCGTCGATCCGTTTGCAAATTCTGGTGGTGGATCAGGTGTGTTTGGACTAATAGCCCTCTTGTCATTATCCCCGATAATATCGTCGATATCAACAACCGGAGCTGTTCCTCTTACAGCTGCTTTTCTAACGAGAGAAGGCGATGATAGAATTTGTTGTTTTATCATATCGGTAGTAGCCCCGTATGTAAAAGGCTGGCTAGTCTGTCTAGCATGATATGGAATGTCTTCGTCAATGTAATCGATGTTACCAGGTGGAGAAAATGACTCGGTATTTTTCCTGTAAGTATCGCCTGATTCCTTACGGTCTGGTGATCGCCGGTAATTTATATCGAAACTTCGAATTTCCTCACGTCTTTCGATCATATCTTTTCGCAATGTTATCGGTTCGTTTTTAAGCGTTGAATAATTACTCTCTGTACTTTTAGACGAGTAACTTCTGTACGGATCTTTTATAGTCGAATAATTCGACGGGCTATTATCCTTCATGTACATAACGCCACTTTTTGATGATCCGTAACTCTCTGATGGTGGATCCGGCATGGACTGTTTTAAAAATAAAAAATAAAAAAATGAACTGAACTTGAAGATTTCTGAAAAAAAAAAAATCTTAAATCGTATTGAAGAACGCGACTTACCTCGACAGTCAACATCATGTCGTGTAAAAGTTTGTCCAGATCACCGTGGCTCTGAAGCCTATCGTTTTCAGATTCACCCTCAGCTTCTGGTGGACTAGAACGTTGGGGAGGAGCACTGCTGATCCCACTGTCCATCGACACGGTCAAAGGTGAACCCCTAGGTCCTGCGGTACCGCATGGATTAACAACTGCGTAAAGGGATCCATCGATGGGACCACAAGTGTATCCTAAACCCCTCGGAGATGTTTGGATTGAAGAATTCGAAGGCGGAGGTGGAGACAGCGGAGTCTCTCTGCCTTCTAAAAAAAAAATAAATAAAAAAATTTCAAAAATGAAGTAAAAGAGGAAGAAATTGGAAACTATACAATATTATAGACGAGTTCAAAATATGGTAAAAATTTCTTTCTAAACTTTGTAGCTCGCGCGCATCTGATGAGTATAAAAGTCGAGCCGCATATTACGTAAGCGGTAAAACTCGCGGTTTAAACGTTATTACTCTGTTAGTCTATTTCATATAGAGACATGGATATTTGAGTTAGTGATGTAACCTTTTGCGGTAGGTTAAACTGGAATTTATATTCTTTCAAGCGAATTCACTATATGCACATATATACATGGTATGTATATATACGTAATCCGCGTTTCCGTTAATCTTAGGTCATTGTTATAACATCCTTCGAAAGTCATACGAACATAATATCTCTGATTGCATCCTTCGGTGTAAATTGACCGCGAATCATTCTCTGGTCACGTCTATAAATACATAATCCACGATATAGAAAAGAAAAAAAGAAAACAGATGCGTCAGGATATTATTCATTATCTCTCTGATCCTTTCTCAGATTTACTCTTCGTTCGTCCCTTTTCATTTTTTTTTTTCTTTTTTTTTTTTCATTTTTTAATACAAAAACAAAAAAAAAAAAAAAAAAAAAAGAAACAAACGTGACTCTTATTCCGCATCCTTGACCCTTGCATGCTGCAGAAACCAGGAGCCGATCGAACTCCGGACTTGTTTTCCGCGTATGCAAATATATCAGTCTGATGTGCAAAAAAAAAAAAAAAAAAAAGTGGTACGAAGTATAAGAAACGGGTAGGTATAAGAATCTCCGAAACACCCACGTAGTTTATAAAACGTATATTTCGATTATTGTATCAAAATTAATCTGAAAGAAAAAAAACTATTATATATGTTGCGTATTATACGGAATGGAAAATTCTTTTTTTTTTTTTTTTACGCAGCTAATAAGATAATAGCTATACATATATGGATGATAGTTGCTAAGCTAATTTATTGAGCAATGAAAATAGCGATTTGTCAGCCCCGTTATGGTCAGTTTAACCGCGGAGTATATAGTCACTCGGATTATTAAACGCGATAAGATCTTCCGCAGAAGCTTATTGCTTATGCTGTGAGATAATGGTATGAAAATATATATGGGATGGTAGAAAGAGAGAGAGAGAGAAAAAAAAAAGGTGTAGGTATATGTATCAAAAAATGGGAAAGAAAAAAAAAAAAAAAAAAAAAAAAAAAGATTATTAACAATAATAATATATAGTTTGTTTTATACAACTTCCGGCGATCTCGAGTCTCGAGTATATTAATAGAAATCATCTACACATATGAGACACAGCGCAGGGATTTTCTGGCGCCGGAAGTTGGCTCGAAATGAATTTCTATATGCGGGTATATAGGTTTGAAATCGAGGAGAAATTTGTGAAATGAAATTAATTTCAATCGTATTTTGAATATAGAAAGAAAATAGGAATTGAGTCCAGAAAAATCGTGAGAAATTTTTTTTTTCAAATTTTACGAAGCAGTTTTAAAAAAACTTCAAAACGAAGAAAACTGGAGGTTCAAAAATCCGAAATTCGAAATTCACGCACAGTGTATGATAATTCGATAATTGTATTGATCGTATCGAAATCAATATAAATATGATCGAATGAATCGTATGGAGATTTACTTTTTTTGACAAAAAAAGAAAAAAAAAAAAAAAAAAGAAAAAAAAAAGGAAAGGGCCGTTTAAATTATTTATGAGATCATTAAGTTGTCGGTTTATATAAAGTATAGATAAAACGGGTTTTCCGTAAAAAGTGCGCGCAGTCTCGATCAGAATATGTACTTATGTATATATACTACCTATATACCTAGCTAATATAAAAATGGGAATATTTCTCGTCTGATATAATCAGCCGATTTCTTCCTAGCGGAATATAACAAGAGATAATATAATAAGGGGTTTGATACAGGATCGAGTCATTATTCGCACAGGGTTATATATCACCGGTCGAGTCAGGCCGCGACGCGACGCCCACGATCAATTTTCTTATAATAATAATATTTCCTATACGAGTTTCCAACATCAGCTGCACCCCCTCCCCCCCCCCCGGTATAAAATAATACAAAAAAAAAAAAAAAAATTAACAGCGAATTTCTCATACGTCTTATTTGGAAAATGTACGCCTATACCGATATCCTCCCACGATCTTCGTCCGATGAGTGTTCTCGATTTGGTAACCCGCGCTCTGCACGGTCGTATAAAAAAAAAAAACGAAGATTTGAGAGAAGAAGAATAAAGAAGGTGAAAACGGTGCGGTTCGCTAAAAAAAAATGCGAATAAAATAAAATAAATAAAGAAAATTTTTGAAGACCCTTTAAATTCGCGAACGGTAGGTGTATCCGTGATGCAGAGAGGACAGTTCGGCCGGATCAGCGCTGCACAAGGCGCACTTCACTTAACTCTTAAACTTAACTTCTTCACGGTTCACTCGACTTCCTACGCGAACAACTCCTCGACTCCGCGAGTTGGCAGAGAACGAACAGTCTTTATATATGTGTATAAAAAAAGTAAGTATATAAGTGTGTGTGTGTGTGTGTGTGTATAAAGTATACTGCATTTGTGTGTGACTTAACCAGCACAAGTCTTACTTGATACTACACAACGAGCTCGAATGAATCTCTAGCGACACAGAAGCAGCAGAAGTAGCAGCAGCACCTCCTTCCTCTCACAAAATCGTATATATATGGAGCGAAGCTGTGCGGTTTTATTGAGAATATATATATATATATATGTACGAATGTATGTATGTATGTATGTATATAGGTACATATAACCAATACCATTAAATTTACACACGTGACTCGACCGCACATAAGAAATCTACTACTACAGAGTTTCTCAGTTCCTTTCAGTTCTGGCTACTCCAAAGACTGAGCTAACTGATCGTCAGCGCCCACAGTCAGACCTTTTAGGGTAACCCAACTAACTGCCTTCGCTGCACAATCCATTGTATCGATATATCATTAAATATATTAAAAGTAATAATTAACAAGCTAGGCGTTACCTATTTTCATTTTCCTTATTTTTCTTTTTCTCTTATTAGAGACTAGATTTATTAATTTTTTTGTCAATCAATATTTTGTATAGCAAGATCGTTCGATCTATATATAATATATCTAACGAAACGAAAAATGATAAGAAGAAGAAGAAGAAAAAAAAAAAAAAAAAATGTGTCTTGCATAAATTTCTACACGCGGGTTTTTTTTTTTTTTTTTTTAACTCTTCGAGAATTGCGCGCGGGGATATAGTAGTTCGTAATAGCTAAACGGTTTTCGAATTTAAATTGAGATTAGGGAATCGAGACGATTTGTCGATAAACTAATATATAGTGAGTATACCTATTAGAAAATTGATAGATATAGCTCGTATGGTGTATATGTATGTATGTGTATATTGCTATGGATACTATACGTATATTACAGAAGTTTTTCGACTGAGTCATGGCTAGAGAGCTGTGGAAATACATAACAGATGCAGATTCTAACTGGGACAAGGACGCACCGATCAGAGGTCGAAGAAGTCGAGAAAAATTTTTTACGACTAAAAAACTGATTGATAGAATCGATCTATCAGATATACATACCTATTACTTACTACCTAGGTATGCGTATGCACTACGCGCATATAATTTCGTTGAAACACTCTTTTCGATGAAGTAGAAAAGAAAAAAAAAAAAAAAGAAAATTCTTTAATCCTTGCCATTCGAATTTATATCCTTTTAAGGGTCTCGCAAAGGCTTGTAAATATATGTTGTATATCGACGAGGAAACTTTCTAGGTATATACGTACGTATATAGGTACTGACTTTCTCAAACCTCATATTATTATAATGATCAGATTCATTCAGATAATTTGTAAAAAAATTAATCTATAATATTATGATCTTTGCATTTGCATTTCCATTTCCATTTCCATTTTCATTATCATTATCATTATCGTTAACTAGAATAGAAGAAAATTTCTTACGGATATAAAGTTTACAACGTAAATAAATAACAGATTATATATACATAGAACAAAGTCACGTAATATATAATATGACGTTAATTTCATTTTCCACGATATAATATACGATCAATCACCATTTTCGATAATACTACATTTAATTATCTATAAAATCGTGAGCGATAATAATTGGATGAAAAAACAAAAAAAAAAAAAAAAGATTCCATTCTTTCGTATAATCGAATTTGAATAAAAAAAATTTCATCAATTGAAGTAAAAAATATTCGAATTCAAAATTTTAATCTAACATTTTATTTTTATACCCTGCATAGTCTTATCTAATATAATATATTGTATAGTACTACTCACTCGATATTTTCTGACCCCCCCCCCCTGCGATAATTTCGCCTTAATTTTTTTTTTTTTTTTTTTTTTTTTTTTTTTCCGCAAAAAATTTATTTACTCAATTTTTGTATTTATTATGTACCTGCATATGTATGGAAATAATATATGGGGGCTAAAACGTATAACTGAATAATATCACGATCGGCAAATATATACGTGGAGTTATAAAGCGTCTGTGAACGGATCGCGGATCGTACTGAGGTGATGCTGTTGGATGGAAGTAAACCCGGTGTAGGGGGAAGCGGTGGACGCAAAACCTCGCCAGGAATAACTTCACCGTGTGTTTTTCCCCACTCCTTGATAAAAAGTAACATATATATATATATATCGCTCTATACCATGACCGTCCGGAGTTCACGTTTGTGTATATTATCATCATATATATATATATATATAAAGAAGTCATTAAGTTTCAGGATAAATTAATGATAATAAAAAAAAAAAAAAATTAAAAAAAAAAATATATCTCCACAATTTTTTTTTTTTTTTTTTTTTTATATTGTCAAATTTCAAAAAAACGAGTAATTCTCACGATAATAAAAATCTACACTGTAGGACGTATTACTATATATTTACTTCGATCGCGATTTATTAATTAAATCAATCAACTTTACGTTACCTCTCCGGAAAAATTAACTGATTAAAATAAATATAGTATATATCTCGGCGGATATAATTATAAGCTTAAAGTTTCAACGAGATAAAATTAGTTTGTCTTTTTTTTTTTTTTTTTTTTTTTTTTGAATTTTTTTTTTATTTATCAATTATACCCAAGGTTTAGTCAGGGATATAGTTTTGTTAATATAAATAACAATCGTATCAATTTATCAATTATATACGTGGTAGGTAGATATACGTGGGTATTAAATTACTCTAAAACGGTTGACTAAGAGTAACGTGAAATTTTTATTTTATTTTATTTTTTTCTCTCTCTCTCTCTTTTTATAATTCTTTAAAGTCATTTATAGTATATAGATATAGGTATATATATACTATATATACGTACTCCGTTTATACCAATACCAGTTCTTCACGTACCGTGAATATCAAATCTGTTACGGCTCCGTAACCCGCGTTATTATACTGTAATGAATCCTAATTCAGAAGCTATTCCGCTCCAGCTATGATCATCGCACAAATTATAATTACTTAAGTATCATGAAAATATGTTTTTTTTTTTTTCTCTTTCTTTCTTTCTTTCTTTATCAACTTTAGTGATAAAATGATTATTTTTATCAATTTTCTTTTTGTTTTTTTTTTTTTTTTTGTTCGCAAATTTCTTTTTCCCCTCAATATTTCGTTTCTATACTTTAGAATCTAGATATTCAGATTTTCTGTCGAGTCATACGTCCATCCAGACGTCTTGGCAAAGATCCCGTTTGTGATTTAGTGTATAACGAAGCCCGCAGTGATTCAAAGCCTGACCTAGTAGTATCTGCATAAAACGTCAAGGTTATCGATTAATGACAGCTAAAACGGGGATAGGATCTATAGTGTACTGATAATTCATATATATAGGTATTAAAATTGTAAGAGACTTCCCCGTTATCAAAATTATCTTTTCCTCGTAGGTATATAATACGATTGTCAAAGTCCGTTTTTATCGATTGATTAAAACGCTGGAATGCTGTCATTCGAAAATATCAGACGATAAGAAAAAACAAAGAAAACAAAAAAAAAAAAAAAAATGAAATAAGATAAAAATGTAGAAAAAGAGGTCTCAAATTCTTACTATAAAAGATAAATGAGATACACACGTCATGTTAATGTACGGGGCTTGATTGTATATTTATAGACAGGGAGAGTCCAGAATTAGCGTTATATTTCGATTTTTCCAATTTTTTTTCTTTTTTTTTTTCTAACTTCTCTCTTTTTAAACTTTAGAGAGAGTGTTTCTTTTTCTTTTTCTGTTTCTGTTTCTGGAAAGTTTCTCTCGTGATCTAAAGGGTTTAAATTCCAGTAGTATTCAATTTATCGTTTGGGATGTATTTACACCGCATATTTATATATATGTTGCTGTTGCAGTCTTGAGAAATACACATACACATATAATACACAATCTAGATGTATATATATATATATATATATATATATATATATACCTATATATCACTAGGCTAACGCAGAATTGTTTACGATTGAAAAAACAAAAAAAAAAAAACATTCGTAAGAATGCGTCATAGGGGGGCCCCCCTTCCCTTGTATATTTATTTGCCAAAAAACTAAAACTGAACCCGAACCCCTCGTACATAACGTTTAATGCCATGGTTACAGGTATCAGTGGGATACATACACACATATATACATACCTATATAGTTGAGGGGCGAAGTTTAAAAGCAGATATTTCTTCATGATTTAAAAATAGAGAAATTGAAATAGAAAGAAAATAGTGAAAAAACAAACAAAAAAAAAAAAAAATTGTATCTAGCCAAAATATTTTATTTTAGTTTTATTTATTTATTTATTTATTTTTTTTTTTTCCTACTTTTTTGATTCTGAAATAAAAATACAAAAAAATAAAAAAATAAAAAAACCTACTTTTCCTTTTACATCGATGTATGCGTATGTATATCACTGTATCTCTATATCTGCAGGCATAGCGCAGAGTAACGACGAAAGCATCGATTTAGCAACGCGGACCAATTTGGGTCAGACTTTTATTGGCGAGCGTCGAAACGCGAATGAGAGAGCTCTATGTACTACTAGTCGTATGTATAACTATACTACGTATACACAGTGATATGAATTGGTTCGATTTTATACAACAGGAATGAGTAGTGTGACTTTACGTTCCGGTTTTAGAAAAAAAAAATCAAAAATCAAAAAAAAATCAAAAATCAAAAATCAAAAATCAAAAATCGAAGATCATAATTTATAGAAAAATTTCACTCACCATCATCGCTGATTTCTATATTCGTGTAACTGTCCCAATGTAGAATAGGATCATGATGAGCAGACGCGTGAGGAACTGCAGGAGTAGGTGCAGGTACAGGTCCGGCGATACCGTCCTGCCGTCTCGCATCACTAGCGAAATATAAAGTTACCACACTGTCGGATGGACATCTAGGATCGTCCGAAGCAATGTCGAGTTCCGAACGAGGAAATGAAACCACATTTTCTGTGATAACGCATGTGTGAAACTGCAAGAATGGAAAAAAAAAAAACAAAAAAAAAAAAAACAGAAAAATATGTTAAAACTTTGTAAAATTTTTTTATTAATTTTTTTCTATCTTTTTTCTCATTATTACCTGCAAGGAGAACATCACTTCGCGACTCTGTTTTGAGTAAACTCTGTGATAACATTTGATAAGTATATCACCGCGTAGTCTTAGACCTCCTAGATTAACTGTAAACTCTCTTGCATTGGTTACTGAGTATAAATCCGATGTATAAACGGGGGTAAGACCCTCGTAGACTTTGAGAAATGCCCGACACCCAGTTGGCTCGAATTGTGGTACCCCAAGTACCGTGAGGTGGGTAAGGTACAAGGGCGAAGGACTGATCCTTAAAGATCCTGACAAAAGTCCGCTGAAATATTCGACGTATCTGTGAAGGAATAAATAAGGAAAAAGAGTCAGTGAATTGCGATTTTTTTTTTTTTTTTTTTTTTCTTTTTCTCATCAATTTTAAAACTCGCCATCAGCATTTTGCGATTTTGGGGTACAGCTAGGACTTACCTCCTATGCGAAGGTACGTGAAGCGGACCGATTTTATCATCAAGAAATCGTCTCATGGCAAATCTGTCCAGAGCCTGATCTCTGCTGCCACAAATACTGCTGTAATTCATATAAGCCGATACCGCAACCCCTAAACGCTCCTTGCCACCCCTAAAATAAAGAAATTAAGTCATTTCTCTTATCTGTTTAATAAATAAATTCAATGAAATAGTGAATCTGTTGATTATGAAAGTGGTCGAAACTCACCTGGCGTGAAGAACTGCAACTCTATTCGGTGCACCGTTTAACCACGAATCAAGCTCCTTGCATAAAGCGCAGAGCCGCTCTAAACTAGGTGCTAAATTTTGGGGCCATCCTGATTCTCTCGTATTTGGTTCAGTCGTTCGTCCAGGAGATGAAAGATTGAATATCTGGAAAAAAAAAAAAAAAAAAAAACGACGATGATTAGAAATTGTAGAACTTTTTTAGGGACATTTTATATGATATCATATATTAGATTCATTATCATAAATTATGTAAATAATTTTTTTTTTCTATATAACTTAAACTCACAACGTAATTATCAGCATGTTTTCCTCTAAGAAGAGTAGTAGCATGATCCAATATCCCTTGAGCATCTTCTCTGTACCAAAGAGCGATTATTCTCTCAGTAACGTAGTTCAGTTCCATAACTTCGCTGACTCTTCCGCCCCTGCCACCCCCGATTGAAACAGCGTCAGCACCGACGCCTGGCGTCCGTGGTCTCGTCATAGTCGACGTCACCTGGAAAACATAAATCAAAATTTGAAAAAAAAAAAAAAAAAAAAAAAAAAAAGGATAACATGCCAAAGATTTTAAAGTGAATTATATAGGAAAAATGAATAAATTGAAGAACTACAGGATAAAATTGAAAAAAAAAAATTAGAAAAAAATTTATAATGATCAGCGAAACTATTTCCCATCGTATATCATGGGTACCTATATTATGTATAGTCGTTACTATACTGCACGTGTAATTAGACGCAATTAATTCTCATTCATATATATATATCTATATATCTGTGACTTATATCATAAGTGCAATAAACGCCCACAGTCAATATTATTCGGTATACAATCCGACTGATAAAATAAACTTTTTCAAATTAGTTAATTAACTGAGTATTAATAGTAGTAGGTAGTTAATAGTGTATAGCTGGTAATTGAACCGTCAAACATTTTTTTTTTTTTTTTTTTTTTCTTTTATTGTCAAGAGATCAAAAGGCTATAGTAATTACAGTTAACTTATCCTATGGGAAGAGACAGGAGTTTAATTGAACGGCTATTACAGCCATCACTGTATGAAAAAAATATTGGATTTTTTTTCTTCTTTCTTTCTGTTTCTATGTAAAAAAAAAATTTTTTTAAAAATTAAAAAAATAGAAAAAGGAAACTAGGATATCCTACCTGTTTAGACCTCGATATGTTGCTCGCGTTTTTAGACGGTGCTTCATTGTAGTTGCTGTTATGCTGTAACACAGAGTAAAAATGAAAAATCAAAAACAGAAACAGAAAAAAACAAAAAAAAAAAAATACTAAGTGATTAATTTTAATGAACATTTTTGTCATTATATTTCAAATTCTTATATATTAGATATTCGTTAATAAAATATTTGAACCTCTCGTTCAATGTGCAAAGCTGTATGCCAAATCGTAAAAGCAATTCTATGTAAAAGACTCTGGGTTTCACCAGGCAAAACTATTAAATCTCCACCGTCGTCTGCGTTGTTCCAATCGTTGTAGTTGTTGTTATTATTATTATTATTATTGTTTAATGAATCCAAATTACTCGAACAACCTAATCCTTCACCGTGGCGACAGCAACGAGCTCTAAGCCATGATCGTGATAATGAACTGTTGTTAGAATTTGCCATTTTAAATTAGCAAATTAATTTTTCTAAGATCTCTACTTTAGTCATTTTTTTTTTTTTTTTTATTATTTATTTCTTATATCGTTTATCAACTTTAGCTTCTGTCATAGAACTACGATTCTATAAATTAACACTGTAAAGGTTTAATAAACCGTTTTACGTTATCCTATTGAGACGAAATGATATCGGGATAAGATACGTTCGTAAAATTAATGCAAAAAAAATTTAAAAAAAAAAACTATCGTATAGAGTAACGACAGAGTTTTTCTAATTTGTCAAATTATTTTCTAAAAAATTGAATCACTTTTGTTTATATAGGTAAATAAATAAATAAATAAATAAATAAATAAATAATTGATGAAATAATATAATATAATTATATAATTATATTTTGTATTGAATTATTGGTATTCGGTATTAATATAGGTATAGTCAATTAATCTGTATAATAATTTGAGTAAAATAAAACAAAAGTATAAAGATGAAAAATAATTGTCCTATAGAGTGCAGGGGATCCGCCCGATTTAAAATAACCCACGAATCTTTAGCTGTCGCATCGGGATAACCCGGAATCTGAAATCCAGAATTCAGGATCCAGGATCCTCGAGCAAAGGATGTTCGTCGTGTACTGGGGGGTTTACGGGATACGGGTTACGGGCAGGGTGTGCCGGGAAAATTTCGTCGTCATGACGACGCGGCGTCGAAGCATCCCGACGCAAGCTCGCGGTACTATATACGTATATATATTTATATATATATATAATATATATGTATTAGATATATAGATATATAGGGGAAAGTGGGGCAGAATGGCCGGATGGGGCTAAATGGCCGCCAAAAAAAAAATTGACTTACTGGCATTTTCGCATCAAGGGGGATCATATGAGACGCCATGTAACGCGATTCCGCTGAAAGTGCTCAAAAATTTTCAGGGTGGGGCTAAACGGCCACCCTCATAAAAGTAGCGAAATTGCATTTTCACGTCGAAGTGAGTGAAAATCGGTTAATTTCATACGATATTTAATCACACCAATTGAAATTTATTTGTTTCGAATAAATATTTAATTGCGACTATTGAAAAAAATATTTCGTTAATTCAATTTTATTTTTTTCTCAGTGTAGAGTGAGTGACTTTGCCCCACCCTTTCAGTTTTGCATCGTTTTCAGAGGAACCACGCTGCATATAGTTTTTTATAACACGTGCATGAAAAGTGGGGCGTTGCATGTCAGTTTAGCGGGACGAAAGTGGCTAAATGCATACCAGGGACGAAAGTAAGGTTGACGCATGCGCAGTCCACAATTATTTCACTTTCGTCCCTTGGGAACGTCCCGCTACTGACATGCACGCCCCACATTCATGCACTTATTATAAAAAATATCGTGCGTTACTATGGCCAACAGTTGCCGATTGCAACTCGTGTGTTTGCGGCCCTCGCTTCGCTCGGGCGGCAAACTTCACACTCGTTGCAATCGCCAACTTTCGTCCCTAGCAACGCAATATACTATTATCTCACTCACTTCGACGTGAAAATGCAATTTCGCTACTTTCATTAGGGTGGCCGTTTAGCCCCACCCTAAAATTTTTTGAACACTTTCAGCGGAATCACGTTGCAAGGCGTCTCATACGATCCCCCTTGATGCGAAAATGCGAATAAGTCAATTTTTTTTACCGCGGCCATTTAGCCCCATCCGGCCATTCTGCCCCACTTTCCCCTACATATATATACCCATACCCTACACCTACGCCTATATATATTTATATAGTATACACATATATATCTATATACCTAGCAAAAACCCCAGGACCCCGCACACGATGCCCGGACCGCGGATGCTGCTGCGGCGTCATATGACGCAGCAGACGGGAAGATCCTGCGCGCGACCTTGACACACCAATACTCGGTTGGGGTAGTCGCGTTTAACGGGGACGAGAAAGGGGTTGAAACTCGATTAAACGAATATATATATGTATATACGTATGTGCATATAAGTGGGAGGAATGCAATAATATATAAAAATTAATTCTTTATATATATGTTTCTTTTTCATTTTTCATTTTTCGTTTTTTTTTTTTTCTATATAATATGATAGAATAATAAAAAAAAAAAGAAGAAATTAAATAAAAATTAAAATTAACGTATCGCAATGACGAATAATAATTGCTGCGATATAATAAATAGACGTTTTTATGCATTACTAAGCGGAAATGGTTATTGCTAATCATGCTCCTATATACGATATAGAATGTGCTGAATTTTTCTATTTCGAATAAATATTATATGAAATTAAGAAAATTGTTGAATTTTTCTATTATATTAAATATAATAATATATTACATATATGAATTATATTATTATTTATTATTCCCCTCAACGACCTTATAGAATGAGAATGAGATTACGTGATCTCTGATAGCGATTTTTTTTTTTTTTTTTTTTTTTTTTTTTTTTTTTTTTTTTTTCGTAATCGTTTTCTTATATTGCGTTGCTTGATACAATAATAATGATGAATATATATATGATGAAAAAGTTTTCGCAAACAAGTTAGAATATTTATTAATAAGTATTACAACATATATATATATATAATTCGATCTATCTGAAAAAGTTATCATGAAAGATATAGCTGTTTATAATAAGTATATATATATATATATATATATAATGTATGTATTTCTATATAATATGCGCTGAATATGATGAAAATTTATTACAAATTTATTACAATTTTCTTCTTTTTTTTTTTTTTTTTTTTTTTTTTTTTTCTTCTTGGGGTAAAACTTTATTAATTTATAACTATATATATAGAAGTTAACTATTATTTATTATGTACATAAATATGTTGAAAATTAAATTATATATGTTTAATAAAAATCGTTATTTTTTCGCGCATCGCTATTTAAACGTTATGAATAATAAACTTTTATATATATATATATATATATATACAGATACATTATATATATATATGAGATTATTTCATCGTATATATATATTATAGACTTAAGTAAATATATCTATATATGTACAACGGTTATAGTGACGTATATAATACGTATACTATACGCACTGTTGTCTCAAGTTTCACTCTCGACTCTCGCGTATACTTAATTAGCACCAATAAAATTCTGTGAATGTTGGCCTAGGTGTGTATAATTATATTATATATATATATATATATATATATACTTCTTTTTTTTTTGCTATTTCTAGGACTTATAATCATTAGATCATCAAGTGCGAAAGAGTATATATGTAATAAGAAACAATGGAATACATAAGAACTTAGTATGTCACTTAATTTACGATGTAATAAATATATATATATATATATATAATATAATCGCGGTTAAAAAATATGTGATAATAATTTGACGATAATTATACCTAAATTAGCGGTAAATATATTATGATAAAACATTTTTTACTTTTTTATATATATTTTTTTTTTTTTTTTTTTTTTTAACACCGAATTAAGTATACGTAACGTATGTACATAATATATACTCATACATAAGAAATAATGATAATTACACCAACAATATAACACATATCGCGATATACATATTATACCTATATGTATACTATAACTACGCAATTTTTCCAGATGGTAGTTACGGTACAGTCGTATCCGCGTGTTCTATATAAATATATATATACGATTATTTATACATAATATTTCTTAGTATATAATATAAGGTAATTGATTGTTATTAAAACGCAAAAAAAAAAAAAAAAAAAAAAAAATGACGATTTCTATTTTCTATTTTTTTTTTTTTTTTTTTTTTTTTTCTATTCGTTCGAAAAGAAGCTACTTTTTTTAATTTTTCCTCTTTTTCAATATATCTGCAAATATATTACCGAGTTCTTCTAATATAATATAAAGCTTGTGCGAAGGGGCGTTTAACTCGTCTTATACACGATCCATGATGAACCAACTCCAGCATATATAGTAGTTCGCGGTATAAATGTTAACGCGCGGGATTTTGTTTACACTATAAAATTTACGAGAATAGATTCCTATGCGCAACTCAAGATCATTGAAATTTTCGATTCGATATATTCAGATAGTTTTATATATATATATATATATAAAATTACGTATATATACGCATAATAAATCATATATTTATTAAATAGGACGTATAAAATTCGAACCGCAATAATTTTTCGAACTATTGCTCCATTCGTCTAATTTTTTTTTTTTTTTTTTTTTTTTTTGCTTCAATTTATTTTTTTCTTCAATTCTTACCAACAATTAATGATTTACATACCTAGTATATACATTTATATATATATATAAACGTCATTGGGTAATGTTTTTTAAACACAACAACTCTATTTACTATATAGAATTAATAATCACCCATCAATTAACATTCGCTATATACTTAAGGTCGATAGGTATGTATATACTACATATGGTTGGCAAAAACAATGACTCACCAAATATCTGCAATACGGATTATAAAATCGCTCATCGCACTGTACAGTTGACATCATCTTATTATTCTTCTTCTTTTACTTCTTTCTCTCGGTGAAATGAATTTTTTACTTTTTTTTTTTTCTTTTATTCTCAAAAAATCGTACGATATGGTATATAAAAATTGAACCGTCAATTTTTGTTATACTGCGTGTACATTTTTTTTTTTTTTTCCTTTTTTTTTTTTTTTTTTATTGTTAATTTATTTCGCGTATCCACTATAAGAATTCTTTTTTTCGATTATTATATATTTTACTTCGAACCGCGGGTGTAAAATTTTTTTGGATTTTTTCTGTTTTTTTTTTTTTTTATGATCGGTTCACAGTTTTTACACATTTTTTTTTTTTTTTTTTTTCTTCTTCTTCTTTTTCATCTATTCATTTATATTGTATATTTATATATTATATTTCTAAATATATATATATGTCGTATATCTAACTAACCGCGATGTCGAGAGTGCCGTAGAAAGACTGACAGAGAGGGCAGAGTTCAAAACGCTACTTCGGATGCCTGGCGTAGTAAGAATCTCCAGTTAAAAACTACGCATGCGCGACTCATCCGCATGTATATTTTATATATGTATGTGTATATGTATACCACCCGCTATATATTACAGCTATATATATATATATATATACGTTACGCTTAATCCAACCGATAAATAATAAAAATTGAACATTAAACGTTTATGTTATAAGATTGAAATTAATGATCTTATAATTAACGTTTAGAACAGCGACGTATTTTTTTTTTTTTTTTTTTTCATTTTTTTAAATTAAAAGAAAAAAAAAAAGAAAAAAAAAAAAAAGTAAAAATTCTGCTGCAACGTCGAGACGACAGTTTCAAGCCCTTTTCATATAGTTTCGTCTAGTATAGTACTTACTACATAGAGAGATACTTATGCCAGTCCACCAGCACCCTTCGCTAATTAGTAAGAGAAATTTTTATCACGTTTCGTTTTATCTCACGTTCCTGTATTCTTTTTTTTTTTTTTTTTTTTTTTTTTAATTTTTTTCTTCTTCTTTTTTTTTTATTACCTTCTAATTGTCTTCTAACGCAGGTTTTTCGTTTAATCGAAAAGTAGAAGAAGAAGAAGAAGAAAAAAAATCTGCAACTCTGTGAATGAATCGTGAATATATATATAAATTGAATTAAAATCGACACGAATAAAATTCTATAAATTTATTCTATATACGATTTATTTATGGGGGGTTGATAATAAAATCGAATATATTATCTAAAACCAAAATACATATAATTTAGGAAAACGTGATTTTTTTATTTAATGGACCCCGACCCTGAATCATCAATTAACAAACACGGACGTATATATAGATCTGTTTAAATTTATTTCTGTTTTAGTTAACCTTTGGTATAAGATTCGGGCTAAGAGCACTGCAGGGTGCTGGGTGGTGTCGGATTCGTGTATAAGAAATTGAACAGAAGCCCAACCCTGTAAAAGCCCAACCCTTGCAGCCTTTCCGGTCTTATTTTATTTCAGTTTAAATGCGGGTATAATATATGACGATCACTAGTATATATATTTTCAATACTGCGGTTGAAATGAATAACGATTTGATTTTCTGAACCGATGTTAAGAAAAAAAAAATCGATTTCCCAATTTCCTTCTCTTTCTCTCTCTCTCTCTCTCTCACACCTACATAGAACTTTTCTTTTTTTTTGTTCCCCTGAAAGATATATTATCTGGGTCGTCGCGTGTCGCCACTTTTAGTTAGATAAATATTGACAAATTACAGCTGTCCAAGGGGTTGCGAGGGTTTGATGGGGGGGACCACCCTCGCAGTTCACCCCCCAGTCCGAAAAAGCAATCTTATATCCTTAAAGACACTCGCGCCCTTTAACCCCTGTCCCCATTTCTTCCTTCGACCAAAAGTCCTGCTCCATCGGCTGTGCATATATACACACCCCTTTTATTTCCATTCCTCGTATATAAAGGTTTTTCAAAAAAAGAAAAAAAAAAAAAAAGAAATATTTCCTGCACACACTTATATACATATATCTCAGATCCTTTCCTTACTCCATCGACAGCTGGTATATATGTATATGTACATACAAACCTTACACGTATGTTACACATATATACATAAGGACCTGTAAAATTCCCTAGGGTTTATACCAGATGTTCGGTGGCACGTGCCTTACTTCGCGATACTCTTAGAGTTCCGTTTTCCCTCATATATGCTTGTCGGGTTCGCTAGGCTGGATTTACAGATGTCAAATTATTTTACCAAAAAAAAAAAAAAAAAAAAAAAAAAAAATGTGTTTGTTTAAATGGGATGGTATTTTTTTTTTTTTTTTTTCTTCTTCTTCTTCTTCTTCTTCTCTTTCTCGTTTCAAATTGTTTAGGATTTTTGGGATGGCTTGTTTGTGGCAAGAGACAAGCGCCATGAATTTATTTTCTACATATAGATGTGTGTATATGTGGATTTATATATAAATATGTATGCGTATAAGCGGAATATAGACGCAGAGCGTATTTAAGTAAAGCCCGAATAGGTATACGCATACTGTGACTAAAGAAGATGAGATTTTTGGATTAACATGTTTACGACACGGACGTAGGTAGGTACATAAAAACTCTTCACGACGGTTATGAGAGAGAAAGAGAGAGAGAGAGAGAGAGTAAAGGAGGAGGAAATAGGATGACGGGAGTCTGTCGGGTTGTGAAGGAAATCTCGCCTTATATATCCGGGGTAAAGATGTTGCGGGGTTGTAAAAGACCGAAGATACTAGAGAAAAAGGAATAAGATAAGTGTTTATTTTCTCGGGTGTAAAAAACATGGCTAAACTCCATCCTATATAGAAATCCTATGAACTCAGCTAAGACCACCCGTAAAAACTTAAGACTATACTAGTGGTATAAGCTATAAGATATAAGGTATAGGGTATGCATCAAATAAAACGACGCTTTATAAGAAATTTACGATTTTTTTTTTTTTTTTCAAATTTCTTACTTAAATTCACGCTATCCAATTTTTTTTTTTTTTTTTTTTTGTTATTCATCTACAAAATCGATTTCGAAATAATATGTAGTCTGCTCCAAATAATAGTTTTCAATTTGAAAGTGCGATTGTGACGCTTAAGACTGATTCTTCAATTCCAAAAAAAAAAAAAAAAAAAAAAAAATATACATGTGTGAAAAATTGTTAATATTCGTCAGCGAAAACCACGTGGATATTGTTTATGGGTTTTTTTTTTTTTTTTTTTTCAAGAGCAGCGTGTGTATATATATATATATATATATACATACATAACTGCTCGATGAATCTAATTAACTTTTACTGTATAATTTTAACGAGCATAGAATATATATGTATGCATGTATATATATATTTTGTTTATTTTTTTATTTATTTTTTTTTTTTTTTCTCGTTTTCTGCAACGTCTTTCTAATTATCGTTATACGACCAACGGAATAGAGGTTCCAGCAGAAGGACAAGAGACGTAATAATTGGATTTTTTTACTCCCCATACGGAGTCTGTATCTTAATTAACATCGTTTCTTATATCCCATTATTATAACTTCGTTCTAAATGAATTGAGATTTTGCGATCTTTTTTCTTTTTTTTTTTTTTCTTTCATATAGGTATTATATTATATTATATACCTATATGTATGTACTATCGTCCTTTAGTTCGCGTTTCGCGATAATATTTCTTATCTATAAAATATAGTATACCTACCTATAGATAAAATCTTTGAGACACTGTACAATGAAAATGAATAATTTTTTTTTTTTTTTGTTTTTTTTTTTTTTTTTTCTTTTCGAATCATCTCACCGAATTTTGCTGGCTATTTGTTGGACTGGGACTCGGTGTTGTAGCTGCAGTTGAATTTTCGGTCGAATTAACACCTCCGGAATTATTATCCCCTGTACTACCAACGGTAGGAAATGCTCTCGCTGGATCAGCCTGCCATTGTTTGTGAATTTGTTGTGAAGTATCCCTGAACCTCGCTCCCTGAAAGTGAAAAAAAAAAAAAAGTTAAAAAAAAATGCAAAAAAAAAAATAGTATAGACGTTTGAAAAAAAATTGCAGTATATCTACTAATCAAGCTGCGCGATTTAATATCTATAAACACTTTATTTACTAAGACTTTTATCTTGACGTATCCTTATCGCTCGAATCGATATAGAATTTTAATATTCGATCACTGTACGTATATAGGTACATATGTATGCGGATAATTATATTTCGCACAAATTTATTTTATTTTATGTTAATTATATATATATTACCGATCACCCTTGCGATTGATATATTATTATATTATTACCTCGTCGAAAAGCTGATCATCATTTATCGATCCTTTGGTATTGCGTGATTTATTTTTCATTTTAATATAATAATCGAAGCTGCTGCATTGTCTGCAGAAATTTTTGCTTCATTTGAATAAAAAAAATTTCAAAAAATTTCAAAAAAAAAAAAAAAAAAAAGAACGCGTAGACGTGTATCACTAGGAGTAAAATAGAAATCGTTCGCTCTATCTCTGATGACCTTTTTCACTCGTTGTCTGCAGGACTAAGGCGGCTTTTTAAGAGAATACCCTATTTATAGGAACTCGCGCCGTACGTATACTACATACAGCTGAACGATCGCTCGAAGGTCGCTTAATGGCGCCGCATTTTTATAAACGACTGTTATTCTTAACAGCAACTTTTTGTTAGTTTTTTTTTTTTTTTTTTTTTTTTTTTTAATAATTATTTAAAAAAAAAATTAAAAAATAAAAAGAAAAAAAAAAATCAAAGTGTAATCGATCGATCAAATCAATGAATGTAATTTCTTTCAAATTGTTTATTATTATTTTCCGTCCATTTCTTGCCTTCATAAAACAGCAACGGCGACGTCCCAATGCAACTTTTCATAATAACTGGTTATGACACCCACGTATATTTCTTATAGCTTAGTAAAAGTCGGCAAACTTATAGAGAGAGAAAGAGAAAGAAAAAGAGAAAGAGAAAGAGTTTACAAGTTATACATGTGGCAAACTAGAATATAAGAAGAATCAGAATAAAAAAATAAATATAAATCGTATCGATTTATAATCAAAATTATACCTATATATACGTCAAAAAATTATTAGCTCCGAAAACGTACAGTGAGAATAAAGTATCTAGTTTATCGTTATAAGCGAAAATTATCCCTGCAGTATATCAATCGATTAGAAAATAAATAACCCGTTATGTGAGATTAGATACTATATATAAGAAATCGGATGAAAAGTGCGTGTTAAAGAAAAGTATAATATCGAAGATTTAGAATTTTGATCATTTCATATATTTCAAAAAATTGAATCGATTTAATCACAACACGATTGTTTAGATTTTTATTTTTTTCTTCTCACACACTAAAATCGGAGCTAAGCAGATAATAATAATTAATGAAAAAAAAAAAAAAACAAAAAAAAAAAAAATAGTCTAATTAAACGTAGAACAATACGCGGTTGTTATAATACGCGAGCGAGTTATGTAGGTATTATATGCGATACACGCGAAACGATCAAATGACAGAGGCTCTGGTACGCGACTGATCAGAGTTGACACTGCGGACTGAGAGCTGTAGAGCAGATTATTGAGAGAGTTGAGAGCGTGTATAGTGTATCTATATATATATATTAATATGTATAAGCGTGTTGGCGTCGATTTATAAATGTCTATGTGCATTACTGAATTTGTGTGTGTGTGTGTTCGACAAGGGGATACGGGGGGACATAGCCAGCATGAGCAGCAGCAGCACATAAGCAACGCAACAGCTTTAGCTCTCTGTACACCGCAAGGGAGTCCTCGACGTAAAACCCGCAAGAGCGAAGCTAAGCCGAGACTCTTGCGCGACTAATTTCATCTCCGCTGGAACAAGCGCGCAGCATCAGCATCAGCATCAGCAGCAGCAGCATTGCTCTATATACAGGGAAGAAACCTTGATACTGCACAGTTGATGCGCCTAATTGCGCATGCGCCAAATAATTCAATTCTATTGGTCGATGAGATGGTCCCGCGATAATATTATGACGTATGAGGCAGGGGTGCCAACTTGCGAGAATTGAAGCAAGAGCCGTCAAACTTTCGCGCGTAGACAAGTCAGTTGAGGTTATGTTGTTGTTCATTTTTATTTAACGTGAATTATCAAAATGCAAGTGGCATTTGAGATTATAACCTCAAAAATTCGTATCAATTACATCGCCGCCAAAAACATAGTTTGACAGCTGAAACTCGGGATGGCTAACCTGCCTCAGCGGACGACGAAACTCGCGCATGCGCAGTCAGGCACTTTGACTGTGCAGTATCAAGATTTCTTCTCGGTATATGAATTACAGATGCGTTTTATACGTATAACGTATACGTAGGTATGGGTATAGGTATGTAGGTACAATACGTACCTAGATTTCGGTATAAATAACACGTGTAACGTGTTATTGCGCCTATAAGCTCTCTAAATTTTTTGGAGTGAAAAACTCACTCCTTTTTTTTTGGACTGGTGCTGTTTTCACACCAAGGAAGTGAAAATTCACTCTTTTTTCTCGGAGTGGTGCAGTTTTCACTCCAAGAAATTAAGAGAGAGCATGATGATAATTTATTAGAAACCTGTCGGAATTAAAATACGAAATTTATTTGCAATTAGCATATACTAGTATATCGACGAATATTACGAATATACCGCGTTACGTTATTTCAAGGTAATAATTAAAGACACAATGAAAATTTACATAAACATATACTTATATGATTCACACGCACTTAGTAGAGTTATGCACTGCAACTTCCTTTTTTTTTTTTTTTTTTTTTTTTTTTTTTTTTTATTGTATAACGATTTTTTAAATGAAATTATACCATTGCTATGGAATGAAAGAGAGAAGATTTTTCATCCACTGACAAAAAAAAAAAAAAAAAAAATCGAATTTAGATTATATCATTGATTAATTATGTATTCCGGAAGAAGTATTATAAACGAATGCATGCATATATATATATGCCTACTTATGCTTATGTATGGATAATGCGGGTGTATTTGACAAAACAACTTCATATACGTTGACCCAGTTATGAAATACAGTTCGTATTTAAGTGCACCGATATCTTGACACAGTAACTAATATACTGGACGATGATAGATACTAGAAGTTTTTATCTTCACACGCACTTATATATATACATGCGAGCTGCAGCGCGGCATTGTAACAGTCGTTAAATGGGTTTACGACATACGCGGATAGAGGCGAGGATGAGGCGATTTAACGTGACGTTTAAAAAAAAAAAAAAAAAAAAAAAAAAAAAAATTATATTTTTAAAATTAAAATTTTAAAATTTATTTATATAAATATAAATGAATATAAATAAATAAATCAATAAATACATTTTTTTTTTTTTTTTTTTTTTAAATTTAAAATCTTCTCTCTAAGATATTTTTCTAGCTTGATTAAAAAAATCCTTTCGTCTTTGACATCGAATATCTGATGTGGCACTGGGCCAGAACCATTTGCTTTTAGCTTGTCAAACAACCGGCTACAGTTTAGTCGTAATATTCGAAAAGTGGAATTCGTACGTTATTACTTATATACATGGATGAATTGTGTATATATGTATAGGTATATATATATATACAAATATATAATATACCGAGGAATCACGTCATTCTAAATTACGTTAGAGACCTTCAGGAGCTCCGGCTATATAGGCGGTTTATACGAGCTATGAATAATGAATGAGTGGTTTGCTATTACTATTTAACTGCTTATAAAAACTATCAGCTAAATTTGCAAATTTGAAATTTAAAATTCAAAAATTTACGGGATTTCGTGATAGTGAATTAATAATATATTATATATTGATGTACTATATATATATATATATATATGTACGTTTGTCTCGTTATCAATATTCGTTATCCGTAATAGTAAATACTGAAACATCCCGTAGTATAGTAAATACTATGAGATGATAAGGGGACCGGGGGTCTCCGTTTCATTCATTATTCGTTAGTTTTGTAAATTACCGAATAATTTTTTTACGAAGAATAGGTAATGCATCGATATTTTTTTTTTTTTTTTTAAGACCCAAATAACGAGATATAAAAAATAAATAAAAAATAGTAGTACTACAAATGTTAAAGAAAAGCGTCTCAATCAAACCATAAGGAATGTCGCAATCCCCATGACAATCACAAAGCAAACAAAATATCGATGATAATTAATAAACTAACCTTCCCTCAGCTACGCAATGAACACATCCGACCCCATTAAGATTCCTAATCGACTTCTATATTATTCTAGGAACTGGCTTATATTTTTATATAGGTAATGAGTTTGTAAATATACCTATAGGCCCTTCGATCTATACGACAATAGTACTTTTTAAAACGTGGTGCACAAAATTCGGTTTTTCGTATGCGAGAATCGGGCACTTTGCACACGCAAAATAGGTACGAAACGTCGAATTTTTCGAATAGTATGAGCAACTCGTACGAGAATCACCAACTTTGCGCACTAGTTGCAGAATGTATATTATTCCGATACTAGTGCGAACGAGAAATAATCTTTCGCACTAATTGTTATCGGACTTTGTTTTTTCAACACAACGTGTGTAAAGTTGAATTTTGTTCACAGCCTGTTAGAAAAGACATCAATTCGCATTTCTTTTTTTCTACATTATTTCCGCACAGAATTTTCTTCAGTCCCGCATATAATATTGTCCATAAATTTTGTGTCATTATATATATACGTGACATTGATAAGCCAATCGATAGCTGAGCGTTTCTTATTTAACGTTCTTTTAATGAGGATGTATAATCAGTGTCTAGAAAAATGAAAAGAAAAAAACAATTTCAAAAATAATACGAAATATATATATATATACGCCGTATTATGGTTTGAGTTTCTTCCTACTGCGAACTGGACTGGACGGTGTCGAGTTAAGACAGACGGCTTCTTACTTCCGGAAACGATAACCCGGCTAAAAGAGTTCTGATGTATCAAGTCCCCAACAAGTTCTATTCTTTCAAATTGTTACGTAGCTAGGTAGAGGATCTTTTTTCAAAAAAAAAAAAAAAAAATCTTTGAAGTAGTTTGAAACCCTTTTTTTTAAAAAAAAAAAAAAAAAAAAAAAAAAAAAACGCGCAGAGCACTATTACCTGCGCTTCTATATACTTCTAACTTATTTCTTTATTTCTTCATTTCTTTCTTTCTTTCTTACTTATCTCTTTCATCAAAGTTTCATCAAGTATAAGTTGTCGACTTGTGTGCGAGTGTCCAGTGGTGAAAGACTCCTGTCCTCATACCCTAGACGAGGTGTCAACTTACGTTATATATATCACGGTGAGTGGATAGCAGCAGCTACCGGTGGAAAACTCTCTCTCTATCTGATAATTTTTCGGTGTACCAAAGACTCGACAAAGACAAGATCGTAGATTTTATTTTGTCGATTAAAAGAAAAGAAACGAATTAAAAAAAAAAAAAAAAAATCACAGAATTGATTTTCGTTTAGATACATTTTTATCTATTTTTTATTTTTTATTTTTTTGTTTTTTTCTTCAATTAATTAATTAATCTAACATATAGAAAACGTTTGGCCAATGTCCAGGTTGTAACGGAGCTACGCGTCGTCGTCGTACCTGCGAAGGTATATAATTCTTGTTGCAAAACGTGCTCGACAACCATAACTTAAAGTTTTCAAACGAAACTCGATA
>OX031020.1:1857900-1860400 GCA_943736025.1 Tenthredo mesomela | reverse complement strand
GCGATAATAGTAGTAGTAGTAGTAGTATAGATATATATATACCTATATATTATATATCTTTACGTTAGTGAAGCAGGATACAAATACGGCGTGGGTTCACTCACCGGTCGAGACACGGGGCAGAGTCTTGTGTCCTTGGATTGCCCAGGATGACGAGAAGGCCGTCGAGGAGCAAGTTATTTTCACCGGATCAAACTAACTCGTCGAGTATCATTCGCGAATGCAATTAAACTCGTTACATATATCGCGTCACTAATGCCATAAGGTCGTAAGCGCCAAAATAAAAAAATTTCCTGTTTTTGGTGGCAAAATTTTTTTTGTGCCATATAACATCGTTTGGGCATATCCGCAAAAAAAATAATTTTTTGGCGCTTACGACCTTATGGCATTAGTGACGCGATATATACACTCGCGTAAATTCTGCGATCTAAAGATCGTTAATTCTGTACTTAGACTATATCAACGATCTTTTAGTTCATTGATCAAACAAAAAAACAAAAAAAAAAAAAAAAAAGAAGAAATCAAAGTAAGTATATTATAGAATTTGAAATTTTTATTTATTTTTTTTCACAACTCTTCAGACCATCGCCATCATATTATACTCCATATTCTATCTAATATACGCGATCTACGACACCAATGGACGAAATCAATGCCAATGATACGAAAGACAAATTTTAACATTTTCGAGAAGCGCAGATATGAAAAAAAAAAAAAAAAAATTAAAAAAAATTTCAAGAAAAAATGAACGGATCATACAGATAGGTATTGATTATACATCTGTAGTATAATCTATGAACAGAGGCTTGTATAACTGATAGTAACGCCCCCGAAACACGAAACACCGAGTTCCCTGTGGGTCCGTCATGCAGTGTAACGGTTGAATGGAACAATATGAAGCTATGGGATGTGTAATAAGATTGAGTCAAAGAAATAATGATCGGAATTCAAATAAAAGGTGTGGTTTAATCCGGTAGCATATATATCGCGTCACTAATGCCATAAGGTCATAAGCGCCAAAAAAAAAAAAATTTCGTGTTTTTGGTGGCAAAATCTTTTTTGTGCCATGTAACATCGTTTGGGCATATCCGCAAAAAAAAAAAAAAAAAATTTTTTTTTGGCGCTTACGACCTTATGGCATTAGTGACGCGATATATGACGTCGATAACTGTAAATTAATGAAAAAGAATAAGAAAAGAAAAAACCCATTTTTGTTTTTTATTACGCATAATCGTTTATATAATTGTTGAATTGAAATGAAATTGAAGAGAAACTATTTTTTTTTTTTTTGTTTTTTTTTTTGTTTTTCAATTTTGATTATTATTGTGCTTTATATCAATAGATCTTATATACGATCGTGTTTTTCACGCTCTGATTATTCTTTTTTTTTCTACATGGGAGATCCTCTACCTTTCTCTTTATCATCGTAGCTATAGCCCATTAATAGCCGAATTATTTGAGTGTAGGTATATAGACGATGAGCATTATAAGCCATATAATATATTAGTACATATACCATGAATGGTGGGTATTGTCTATTTTTATTCATTACGTAATAGTAATTCGTTGTAATAAATGGATCATTAATTTTCAGTATTATCGTTTACCTTGTCTTCGCAAGCCTTGTGACAGGTGTATTTGCATACTGTAACAAAGAAAAGTGATAATTATTTTTTTTTTTTTTTATTTTTTTTTATTATTTATTTATTTAACTATATATGCGACTTTATAGAGAAAAAGAGACGTGAAGCGTTTTCTATTAGCTAAATAAATTATTTATTATAACGCAATACGTGGATTACGAAAATAAAAATTAGAAACAACAAATCATAAAGAAACACTCTCAAACCCGCGTGAAAATTTCTTTACTGACCGATAAAAATGTACCGTGAGTTATAACTTACCTCTGCAGCAAGAAGCCTGCTTGATCACCGGCTGATGGCATAGATGACAGGGTCGAGACTTGCGGAGTTGTTTTGTACGAAAAACGTGACATTGTGGTTCGAATTCGCTCTGAAACAGGCAAAAAAAAAAAAAAAAATCAAATTCAAAATTATTTCTTAATTTTTTTTCTTGTTTTTTTTTATTCTCAGGATTTTTGACGAACGAAATCGATTTTTGATCTATGAATTTAGTCGGTAAGTCAGTTTCTCACTTTTTTGGACATAGATCAATGCGCAGGAAGCGACTATCCCAACTGTTGGTAATACATTACAGAGCGCACTGGTCAAGCGCGGTAAAAAGTTGTACATGTTTGAAAGCTGTATTTCTATCGACACATTTTACGCGTTTACGTATATAGGTATAGGTATAGCTATATATTTATATATGCTTGCACCAAGTACAGTTAATCGTAACAATTTGAAGAGAAACTTTACACGCGTTGCACGAACGATATAGGTATGTACATACATATATGCAAATCGGTATGACGGCTACCTGCAGGCGCGTTACGCAATGAACATTATAATTTCTTATATTTATAGCCGTTTATAGCTAA
>OX031020.1:1812900-1852900 GCA_943736025.1 Tenthredo mesomela | reverse complement strand
CGTATAAAAAAAAAAAAAAAAACGAAATTTTAATTTGTTTAAGAACTATAATAGTAGGTATATAGAGACGTGTGTCAAAAATAAATTTAATTCTCGTATATATTATTGATATAGTATATATTATAAATACGTTGTTCTTATTGCTTCTGGGTAAAAATCACTTGACTAATATATAGAGAGATTCTGTGGAAAATGATGCGCCTAAAAGATAGGCTAACGGGAAACGCCTGAATTGAGCAGATCAAACATCGACGATTGGGTTTTATTTATTTCGTGGGAAATAAAAGTTAGACTACCTTTAAGGCCTATCCCTAGTCGCCCACCTCCTTTTGGTCGAAATGTGTCACATTTCGATTATTATCTGAGCCCAGGCGTGAAAAACGCAAAAAAGTCCTACTTAGCACAAATTCTATTCCGATTCCGAACACATACGTCGAAAAAAATGTTCGTTTCGTGCGAAAATCGAGTCTAGAGATGGTTTTTACATTGTTAAAAAATTATTCGAATTCGATTTCCTCAGCGAACAATGTAAAAATTATCTGTAGACTCTATTTTTGCACGAAAAGAACATTTTTTTCGACGTATGTGTTCGGAATTGAAATAGAATTTGCGTTAAGTTGCGCCTTTTTTGCGTTTTTTACGCCTGGGCTCGGATAATAATCGAAATGTGACATAATCCGACCAAAAGGAGGTGGGCGACTAGGGATTGGCCTTTAAGCACGTGATTTTCCACAGAATCGCACTGTATATCCACCGTGGGAACATAGCTTTCGAATTTGAAAAAACAAGCTCCTCGTCTCACGAATATTTCTCTCTTCTATATTCTCATTTCTAAACCAAAATTCAAAGAGAGATTTACGCAGCTTTTTATTTTTCTTCTTTTTTCCTTAGTTTCGAAAATCAATTATTATACCTATCATCATATTAGCACGAATCATATCTAACGAGTATACATATTTTAGTATATAGATAATCAAATGTATGTATAGGTAGATGAATTTAACCCGCATTAAACAAATAAATGAAGACTAATTAGAGATTCGATAAAGATAAAATAATATAGAGATGGGATAAAGAGGAATGGTACATAAGGACATACATATAGGAGGATGGATGTAGAGGTATCTCTTTCTCTACTACAAAAAAACATACATACATATCCATATACATACATTGAAAACAAAATCAAATAAAATTGAAAAAATAAAAAAAATAGATACCGAGATTGCGGGCGCTCTTTGTATGGGATTTTAGATAAGATCTGTACATTATTCATACGCCTATCTCATTGGCTTATCGACGATAATGCGTGTTCTCACCTACGCCATATCACATGACCCCCGGCATCTCGACAGCAGAATCTAAGACCTAGTCGACGTTGTCCTAGTATCTTTGCTCCGTTTTTCTCCAATCCCTTTTTTTTTTTTTTTTTTTTTTTCTTCCTTTCGTTCTTTCTTTCTTTCTTTCTTTTATTTTATTTTATTTGTCTCTTTTCGAGTCTTGTTCCATGACTTTGCAGAGAAATATATCCACACAGCTATCCTACATCCATAGGTATAGTAGCTACGTAACTAAAATGGACCAATACCGCTATATATATGAGAAGATCGTAACGAAGGTGATTCTTATCTACTAACTAGATACAGGTATTCCATTTGGAATAATAATGAATTTATACTATTTTCTCATACTATAACGAGTTTTAATACAGTCATAAGTCAAAAATAACAAATCTCATCTAATACTAGGCACGTTAAAAAAATTAATCAAAAATATTTTTACTCGAATATATACATTATGAAAAACGAATTTTTTCCACAGTTCTTAAAATTTCTCTACCTTATAGATATACATATATTTATTATTATACATAGTACGTCTCGAATTGTTATTCGGTATATCTTTCGCGCGTGTCTTTAAACAGCAACATATACCATATAAGGCAAAGTTTGCGGAATAATTGCATTTTTTTTTTTTTTTTTTTATACGACTGCAGTATATTATCTCGTATTCGCACAATCGTCTCGTTTAATATCATTCTATGTACGTGTAGTACCTATGTATTAAAACCGCTGCAGTTATAGCAATTTCAAGAGTATAAAGAAATTTTGATATCGTACATACGAATATATTTGTATTTTACATATCTGCGGTTCGTGTCTGTTATCTGAACAAAGTTATACTTGAGTAATGAGAAAATAATACCTATATACCTTTCCCTTCTTATGTTGCATTTTATTTATTTAAAGGATCAAAGAATACAAGCCGATTTTAGCCGCAAACGTACCCAGCATGTACATCGGTCTGAGACTTATGGTACTTAATAATAACACACAATCTCGAGTTGTTACTTAAACCGAGATATGAGATTCGAGTTGGACTGGTGCGCGCAGGACTGTGAACTGTACTAGTACCTAGAGGTAAATCTGAGAAATGTATTACCAGAGCTAGAAGTATAATAAACGAGAGGAAATATGCCTTAGGGCTTTAGCGATCGATATAATATCGTTGAGTAAATAAAGACCGATTGTTCGATACCATATTCGATTATCTAATGGATTAAGACTTGCTTTTTTTCAAGCCTATTATAGATATCGATTTATTCATTCAATAGGTACGAACTAAAATTTTGGAATTTTCTTTTCGTTTATTTTTTTCTCTATAATTTGAACGCACCGTGCGTTGATTGGAATTTTAATATAAACAAATGTTGAAATTTTCTCTCTGGATTTGTTTGTCTTTTAGGCGATGGGGTGCAGGGTTTACATTTTTTTTTTTTTTTTTAAACAAATAAAAAAAAATTTCTACCCTGGTTACGTTCAGTCTTCAAATAATAAAGAGAATTAAAAGGAGAATAAGGAAAGGCATATGAAATTTTATTACACTTTTACAAATTATAAGTTATAACGCTAATCAAATAACGATAAAAACGATTCCTCTTATCTTTATTGACTCTATCATTGATATTAAACGATAACGATTAACAACGATCAATTGATAGATCATAATCAACTAGCGATCAATGATCATAATATATATAAGTAATCAGTATACCTCTACCTATAAATTTATCGAAATGAAATTTGATCAAGTTATCGAGAGAGTTATTCGAACTTGACATTTTCTCTCTCTCTCTCTCTCTCTCCAGTTTAAAATTCTTATAGAGAAAACAGAAGGCGTTTAATTCCACCTATAAATTATACAGATTACATATTATAGTACATCTCAGCACACGTATATAACGGCTTTTAAACACTCTTCTATACACGTGCCGTATATATATATACTGTATATAGTAAATAATGGTCTTTGATCGAATTGTAGTCGTGGTTTGCCTGTATTTGCATCCATTGACAATAATATGGCTACCCTAGATCCATATGGGACTCGTTAACATCTATTAATATTAAACAGGTATCCGCCTAGGTATATAGTATTGATAGGCATATAGAGTTCATTAATACATTCGCAATTACCGTTTTCCCTAGTAAAGTAATACCTACTTGGCCGGATCTTCAAGCATTCAAATGATGTTATTGCATAGCTACTTGATTTTCCGCGACTGAAAATTCTTTCGCACTAATTAAAATGACAGTTTTTTTTTTTTTTTTTTTTTTTCAAATTTAATAACCGAGGCTAGATCTCATTAAAAATCTGAGACAGTTATTATAACATAGATAGGAGTTCTTTTTTTTTTTTCTTCTTCTTTTATCACTCATACCAATCGATAATCATAATACGTCAATTTCAATTGTGGGTCATTATTTTTGTCCAAACTGATAGGTACTAAACCAATCGATAAGCTGCGCGTTAATTCTCAAAACGATTTTTTTCCACTGCTCTTATCAATTTAGAAACGCGAGAGTCTAGACTGTGGAATATATATGAGGATTAAAATTCTGCTATAAGACTGTGTGTATACAAGATTTAATGAGAGAATATGACTTTTTTTTTTTTTTTCTTAAAAATATATAAATCCTTATGTTTATAACAAGTATAATTATTTTATATATTTTTTTTTTTTTTTTTTATATATATATTTAAACGTAAACGTTTTATACCTAGATATGCCGCACCTTTGCAACCGATTTATTTTTATCTTAACCGGATTTCCTACACGTGTGTTTTAAACCCAGTTAGGGTTAATCCGGTGTATGTTATTTCGTGCCTTGTGTTGAACAGGCAACCTTCTGAGCCTCGTCACGAAGAGAAAGATTTTTTTTATTTTTTTATTTTTTTTTTTTTTTTTGAATTATGTAATTACTTCAAAATACTACACGCAGAGGTGCAGACCGACTAGAAATTGTACAGAGATCGTTAGAAAAAAAAAAAAAGAAAAAAAAAGAAAAAAAGGTATTCAAGGCCTTTGAATAAAATTTGTATATCAATATCAATATCGTCACTATTATTTTTGGCAAGATCAACAACGACGCCTAAGGTGTGTAAACTTTCGAGCCTGAGAAAAAATATTCGCGCTTGGTTTTTTTTTTTTTTTTTTTTTTTAATCTTTTTTTCGAGTCTTCAGAAAACTACGATTTTCTTTCGTGAAAAACTAGTAAAAAACTTCAAAAACGAAATACTCACCTTTTCATTCTAGAAAAAAATAATCGTATTCTTACTTCAAGTCTCGAATGAAAAAAAAAAAAAAAAAAAAAAAAAAAAAACTTGGGCAAGTTATTTGGTGACGATAAAATAACAGTTACTTACGTAACGATGGACAACCAGTTGTACATGCGGTCAAACAAGTTTTTCATACGATTCACGTAGACAAACTAGGTGCCTATATGATGAAATGTGTAATAATATAAGAATTTCATTGATGGCTTTGCGAAAAAAATTATAATATTGAAATCGCAAGGCAATTTGAATAGCGCAGAATGTATGTGAAAAAAAAAAAAAAAGACCTGACCTAAACCCAGCAGCAACGAATTTGTTCGTTTCACTGTTGAAAGATGTTTACCCAGGTTGTGGGAGCCGCCGAGTTAACAAATTGACTTGAAATGGTGGGGAAAATATTAAGTATCAGTTCTCTTCCAACACAAAATTATACGCAGTCTCTATCGCGGCTTAACTTCTCAAGCAGGTAGATATACGAAAACAAGCTACTAGCAGATATAAACTTGTAAGAATCGAGTATTACGTATTCTCAACGAGACTGACACCAATAATTGTAAAACGTTATAGTAAATCATGCAAGACTACTGTGACAATATTCGAGCATTATAAACACAAGTCTACCTCTGAGATTAGGGGATTTACCGAAAACTGATAGGGCGTATAATAGATATACATCGCTACTATTCTAGCAGTTCAGTGAGAAATTGTATAGTGCGTGATGTTGACTATCCAGGTCTGCGACAAATAAGAAAAATTTCATTCAAATAACAAAAAACAAAAAACAAAAATGGTTAGTGATATAATCTAATTCCCTTGTTGGACTTTTCGACGCTCTGTAAATCTCTGAAATAATTGAATACCGTAATTTTATAATCAAGTCTAGCACCGGCGAGATCGAGACTCTAGGATGGGTCGACTACGTGGTGATCGGTGTGATGCTTGCTATCAGCGCAGGTATCGGTGTTTACTACAGATTCAGCGGTGGTCGACAAAAAACTACCGAGGTTCGAGGATACTTTTGTTTCATTTACTTGTTCATTATATGATTTATTAAAAACCAGTTTAGTCAGAATTTTAAACTATAATTTTAACGAGTGTTTGATACTGACACACTTTCCCCAATCGGGTGGTGCGAGAACTACATTCTAGTATATAATTTATTCAGTCCTCGAACCTGCGCCGTTGTGAAACGAAAGAAAAAAATGAGAGAAAAAAAAAAAAAATTGGCGAATATCTAAATCTTACATTCATAATGCTTACAGGAATATTTTTCCGCCGATCGTTCAATGAGCGCTGCCCCACTATCACTCGCTCTGATGGTGTCATTCATGTCGGCGATAACCCTGGTAGGAATTAGCGCTGAAAATTATGACTACGGTACACAAGTACTGGCACTTTACTTTGGCTACACATTGGGAACCCCGGCATCCCTTTATCTTTATCTACCAGTATTTTTCAAACTTCAAAAAACGAGCGCCTACGAGGTATTGATGATTTTTTTATTCCAATAGCCCAGCTATTTTTTGACTAATTAGAAACTAATTATTTCCTTAAAATTTCACAGTATCTCGAGTTGAGATTCGGGGTAGTCGCACGACTAGTAGCCAGCATAGCAAATTCCATTCAGCTTCTGTTCTACACCGGAGTTGTCCTCTACGCCCCAGCTCTAGCCTTGGAAGCAACGACTGGACTATCGGGCGATATAAGTGTACTTTTGATCGGAATCGTCTGTACTTTCTACTCGACAATCGGTGGCATCAAGGCAGTCCTGGTCACGGACGTATTCCAGGGTGTTTTGATGCTCCTCGCTGTGGTCATGGTCATTATATTTGCAGCAATAAACGTGGACGGTGGTATCGCGGGGATTTGGCAACTGGCTGTTGACGGAGGTCGTATAGAATTCGACAAGTGTGTAGATCCAGAATTTATAACCGGTATAACGAGGTGCCGATCCCAGATTCTAATTCCTAATGAAAATCAAATTCCAGCTTCTCTCCGGATCCAACGATGCGTCACACATGGTGGAGCTTGTCGATCGGAGGATTTTGCACTTTCCTCACACTCTACGGTGTCAATCAAGTCCAAGTCCAGAGACTGTTGACCGTAAGGTACAATAGATTGGATCAAAATTCTCATTGCACGAGATAAAAAATGTCGTCTAATTTCATTCCAGAACTTTACGCGAAGCTCAGTGGGCCATGTGGGGCAATTGGCCATTACTGACTTGGTTGGGAATTTCAACTTCGTTCTCTGGCCTCGCTATGTACGCCTATTACAGCGACTGCGATCCTGTGGCTTCCGGTAAGATTTCATCAACCGACATGCTGATGCCTTATTTCGTGATGCAGACGATGGGACACATTCCTGGACTTGCGGGGCTTTTCATTGCTGGGATATTTAGTGCTGGTTTAAGCACGGTATCTGCTATGTTGAATTCGCTAGCCGCCGTTACCCTGGAGGATTACATCAAGCCAGCGTACATCAAGCTGGGCTCAGAATTTCCAGAAAAGCGGGGCACCATAGTTGGAAAAAGTCTCGCCGTTGCCATCGGGGTATTGTGCGTCCTTGTGGCTTACCTAGCTAAATTTTTAGGCAGTATTGTTCAAGCTTCTCTTACAATAACTGGAGCAATCGGGGGACCATTACTCGGTATCTTCACGCTTGGGATGTTCTTCGAATCTGCAGATGAGACAGGTGCCGTAATCGGGACCCTGACCAGTCTGGCCATAGTGATTTGGACCGCTTTTGGTCAGCCTAGACCTTCGAAGATTCCTTTAACCGCGTCTACGATCGGATGCAACACGACTGTGACCACGGTTTTGTCACACGCGAGACAAGAGTAAGTTGTCCGTCTTTCTGAACCCACTGGATCAAATTTTTGAGTAGAAAAAAATGATGATCTTGCTTCTATTTTTTCCTTTATTTTCTTTATGTTTACAGAGTCGTAGGAGACTCGTCTGACTTCTATCTCTATCGGATTTCCTACATGTGGTACGCGCCTCTTGGTCTCGTTATTACTGTCGTCGTTGGTCTTGCGGTCAGCAATCTTCTGCGACTTGTGACGAAAAATAAAACTCGTCGGGAACTGGACCCGGACCTATTTACTCCTCCGATAGCCAACCGAGTAAGACGACGACGTACTGATCTCGAGAAGACGACTAACAGTCAAATACTGACTTTGGAACGGCGGAAAGAGAACGAAATTCAAGGAAATTAATTACTAAAGATAAGACAAATGTTTATTTCTGTTTTTTATTTCTTAAATACTCTTTTTGGGTGACTCAAAAAGGCAACTCATTTTACCTCATATAGTGGATAAATAAAACTGCTAAAAATACCTACTTCATCCTTTTTATTCCTTCGGGAAGAACAGTCGACGTTGTACAGCCGACGTCAAGACATAGATATAATATACACTTGTGCAAATCCATATTCTTAACAATTTATTAATAATAATTAATGGTAATCTGGACTTGCAATTCAAAGTAAAATTTATTTAAATTTTTATCGACAGTGTGGTCTGAGATACAACCTGGTCAAGGTACAGCACTCCCATCTACCCATATTCATACACCGCTATTACTAGTTTACAGTTTTCCCAGTTTTCCACCAATAAGAAGAGCCATAAGCTGTGAAAACCGCACACAGTGCACTCTCATGTTGCGATATGAGAACTTTGCATTTATGACCGAGGTACCGATAACGTAAGCCAGAATACGTGCAAACGTTGGCCTATCTGCACTGAAAAACACGCTTTGAGCCCCACGAAACAGTTGTGTTAACTAATTCCGTCGCGTTGTACGGCCGAAAACTTGATCTGAGCACTCCGCGAAGTCAAGGAAGGAGTTTCGTCCCGCTAGTCCGAACATTGGTGTATTTTTTTGGCTCGCGCAAAAACGGAGTGAAAATCGCTACGGAAACTTTTGTGAATTCATTTATGACCGATAGATGTAACACTATGTGATTTGGATGGACTGTGATAGTCGCTTCAAAGCATTGAACAACCTTATCGATAATTAAAATAGACACTGCTGTTGCCAAGGCGAAGTATTCTGAACTCTGAGTCCGTAGATTGGTGATGTATTTTTTTTTACGATACTTTAAGATACAATAGCAGTAAAAGGTGACAAAGTAGTCGTTAACAGCTTTACATGACTCTGGCAAATATCCAGATAACAAAGTTCTCGAGCTACTGATAGGAGGGAATAGAGATACAGATCGAGGTTTTCCTCGTCGCTCCAGATTGAACCTGGCACGAAGGAACTCCAGTGTCCTGCTGCAGAGATCCGAATAATCAATGGTATGTCTCACAGTTCAGCAACTTATTGCCAGTGGTATCGCGGAATTAACTTGACCAGATTTTATCATTTCCTATAGTCAGCCACTGCGGATATCGAGACTCTAGGATGGGCCGATTACCTGGTGATCGGTGTGATGCTCTCCATCAGTGCAGGCATCGGAATATACTACAGATTCACCGGCGGGCGACAAAGGACCATAGAGGTTCACAGTCAGATAATCGTTACTTTAACTTTCCATTTTTTGGTGACAGGACTAATTGCCACATAGTCATTTCATCACAACACGTCAATTCAACACACATAAAAATTTGATACAAAATAAATTCAACATTCAGGGACACCACAACACACCAACAAATGCTAATCAGCGTCCGGTGTGTTGAGATTCATGATATGTGTTGAATTTATATGTGTTTAAATTTGTTCTGTGTTGGATTGTTGTGTGTTGAATGGACGTGTTGGAATGTTTTCGCGTTGATTAGTCATGGAACCCATTTTTTTATACATATTTCACGGTTTAATTTAGGAATACTTTTCGGCTGATCGATCGATAAATGTTGCACCACTCGCACTGGCTTTAACAGTCTCCTTCCTGTCGGCGGTTACCCTGCTTGGATTGAGTGCAGAAACCTACACCAACGGTTCGCAATTCATCGCACTGTACCTCGGAAACTCTCTGGCCACCCCAGTATCGCTGTATCTTTAACTCCCGGTGTTTTTTAAACTGCAGAAGATAAGCGCCTACGAGGTAATTAGTAATAAAACTTATAGGTATAGATTTTGTGAATCGATCTTTGATTTCTAACCAGAAGAAATAATTGTTTTTTTTTTTTTTTCTTTTTCCTCCTATTTTCATATCGTAGTTTTTAGAGAAAAGATTTGGCATAACGGCGAGACTTGTTGCAAGCATCGCAAATTCCCTACAGCTGTTACTTGCAACAGGAGTCGCTCTCTACGCTCCAGCTCTAGCCTTGGAAGCAACGACTGGCCCTTCGGGCGACCTAAGCGTCCTCGTAATCGGAATCGTTTGTATTTTCTACTCGACGATCGGCGGCATGAAAGCGGTCGTAGTTACGGACGTGTTTCAGGGTATTTTAATGATGGTCGCTATGGTCATGATCATTATATTTGCTGCGATAAACGTGAACGGTGGTATCACGGGAATTTGGCAACTGGCTATCGACGGAGGTCGTATAGAATTCGACAAGTGCGTAAGATCAGAATATATAAATAACCGATAGTATAACGACATGCCGATCCCAGATCGTAATTCTGAATAATAAAAAAAATTCAAGTTTCTCCCCGGATCCAACGATGCGACACACTTGGTAGAGCTTAACGATCGGAGGATTCTGCCCTTTCCTCACACTATTCGCGGTCAATCAAGTTCAAGTACAGCGACTGCTGACCTCGAAGTAAGAGATTCGATTTCGGTCCATCGATCTAACGTGTTTAATTAAAAATCTGATATCATTTTATTTCAGGACACTGCGATCGGCTCGGCTAGCCATGTGGGGTACCTGGCCATTTCTTATGTTCCTAGGTCTCTCAACGTGCTTCTCAGGCATCGCTATATACGCCTATTACAAGGACTGCGATCCTCTGACAGCCGGTAAAATATCGTCAAGCGACATGTTGATGCCATATTTCGTGATGCAGACTATGGGTGGAATTCCTGGACTCGCAGGACTCTTCATTGCCGGAATATTTAGCGCTGGTTTAAGCACAGTATCTGCGATTTCAAATTCCCTTGCCACCGTTGCCCTGGAGGATTACATCAAGCCAGTTTACGTCAACCTGCGTTCAGAATTTCCCAAAGAGCGGAGCACCCTCGTAGGAAAGATCCTCGCTGTTGTTATCGGAGTATTGTCTCTCCTCGTGGCTTTTATTGCTAAATTTTTAGGCAGCATAATTCAAGTTTCTCTTAGTATTACCGGGGCGATCGGTGGTCCATTACTCGGTATCTTTACGCTTGGGATGTTCTTCGAATCCGCAAATGAGAAGGGAGCTGTAATTGGAACTCTGACTAGTCTGGCCTTTGTTTGTTGGACCGCCTTCGGTCAGCCAAGACCATCGAACGTGCCACTGCCTGTGTCCACAACTGGCTGCAACACAACCCTTACCACGAATTCGTCAGGTGTTAGACATATGTGAGTTTTCGTTTTTTTTTTTTTCGTTTTCTTATCCATTTTTCAACTAGCTTTGTTCCCCCGTCTATTTGAACGGTGACTTAAGTTCGTTTATTTTTTACAGAGTTCTCGGAGACTCCTCGAACTTTTACCTTTACCGAATTTCTTACATGTGGTACGCGCCACTGGGTTTCGTTTTATCTGTCGTCGTCGGTCTTGCGGTTAGTAATCTACTAAGCTTTGTGACGAAGGAAACTCCTCCGGAATTAGACCCGGACCTCTTTACTCCTTTGATAGCGAATAAGGTACGACGACGACGTCTTGACGCCTCAAAGACCACTAATAGTCAAATACTGAAACTAGAAGGACGGAAGAGGTCGTACATTCGATAAAACTGATCATACTAAAGACGTGGATCATACATTCTTTCACTCAAAGTATTGATTAGTATCTAAAATTAATAAAACTAATATTGAACTTGATCAGATTCATTTTTTTTTTTTTTTTTTTTTCTATACAAGTATATTTTTCAGCCACGCAGTTGATGCAGCATACCAAAATTTCTGTCACATCTATGTACCTCTTTTCACCACGAAATTTTACGGCTCTTATAATCTGTGATAAAAAAAAGGATCCCTTCCTTAATATTCAAGCCATTTCCTCCCCAAGGAAATCGACTCAGTCTATTTCGTGGCTGCATTAAACTCCGGAGATGAACTCGCCGGGACGTGGAAACACCGACGATGGTTTTCTTGCCTCTGACATAGGCCAGTAAGAAATTTAATAGTATATGAAATTTTCGACTATCTAAAAACGCGATAAATTGATAGAAATTAAAAAATGATAAAATAGTAGGTATGCACTTATATCCTAATTACGTATTTTCTAATCCATTCGATAGTTGGCTTTATAAAACTGGGTAAATATCAGCCTAAAACGATATCTACTTGAACGAGAGCAGTAAAACCAAAGACTCATCTTCTTATTCTGTCATCTTCAAAGATATATGTGAATGAGCCCTCAATCATTCTGTCAATTTTTATTACGTAATTACACCTATTTCCATAGCGTATATACGTGAGTAAAAAGCATTCTAATGGAATTCCCCATGAGACGTGAACATCAAGTTTTTGGGTGCGCCCTGGCGTCGATGTATTCTTAGCTTAATATCGGATATGATGTTTGAACAGGCCTCTCTTTCCTTCCATCTTATACGTTAGCTAGTCTCACAGCGTCATGGGAGTTGGTGGTAAAATGATTAACACTACCGAACTGCATTGCACTCCTCGAAAGGATCAAGTTGCTGTTAGTTTTGAAACTCTTAAAAAAATAACATCACCCTAGCCAGCAGCCTCGTTTCTTATATCCACATGTTTTTCTCAAACCAGCAAAGCCTGATGCAAGGGTGTCGGAGTGACAACCGGGGATTATACCTCTGCAGGGGAATGATATCATGTGTCCCGATGACAAGAGGGTACAAATATTTGCGGCTCATTTTTCTGAACCTTTATAAACAGGGGTATACGATCACGTATAAAGGAAGGAATAGGAATTACCTCCTGATATACCTACATCGATTTGAAATTTAATTTTTTATACTCTTATTATATTATACCGATCAGATTATTATACATGTGGCAACGTTAAACGAATGATACTGCGCATTGTGCAGGGTGAAATAGAGATTGCAGTCAAATATGCTGCATATATGCTGAAGAGCAGAAATCTTTGCTCCAATCTGCAGGGAACGGCTGATCTCACCAAGCCGTAAGTAACAGAGGCCAAAGCAGGAAGACGACTCCTCATGAATGAGGCGTTGACCACTAACCACAGACTCCCGGTCCACGCGAGCTGGACCAGCACTCAGCATCTTCTCATCCTCAATCTGGTTTCCTATTTCCAAACGGCGTTTCCCTCATGAATATTACTTCTTTTTTTTTTCCTTTTCTTTTCTTTCTCATCGTGTCATTGAGACAATTAATCAACATTTGTTGAAGAAATTGGAGTAAGAATGATAATCTAATTCGTATAGCTATACGGTACTTTGGTACAAAATTAATCCAGCTGTACTACCTACACGTTGTAATTCATTTGAATTGAACTTGAAATTCTGAGAGCTAATCCTGTGACAATGAAGATACCAAATGTCCAACAATGTAACGTGAAATCGATGCAAAATTGCGACAGATGTTCGACCGATGAATCGATTTTGGAATCGCAGCTGCTATAGATGCGACGTATACCAAATACGTGGGTTTTGTTGTTTTTGATGATCTGAGTAAACGAGGCAGAGAGAACAGTTTTTTTTTATTATAAAAATTATAAATATCACAACGAGTCGACAAATAAGATGAACGCTGATGTAAAAATATAAATGACAGGGAAAACAAGGATGAGGATAATTCCCGAGGAATTTCACTTTAAAATTCTGCCTACAGCCTCCTTTCACACACGGTCCAAATCCAACACTTGGCTGGTGATAACCTATGGAAATATATACGAGCAAGGAGAGGACCGTTTACAATCTGTACTCGCATCAGATGGCTGTTCGTCTATAGCACTGTTCATAAATTGTCGTATGAAATTTTATGAAAAAAAAAAGAAAAATCTGTTTCGATATCGGGAGAGAGAGATTGGAATTTTTTGTTTACGAAGTAGAATATAAGACAAGAGTAACAACGATGAGGAAAAAAAAAATCAAATTTTTCCCATGATTTTTGTTCAAATTTTAGCAAAGTAGTCGCCCGCGCTTGTGACTGAATTGCGATGAATCCCTGGCATTATTGAGAACGTTGCTGATGGTGCGGCGTGGGTTATACTCGGTTGCAAATTAAGGAGAAGATTTATCGTCGTATGATCAGAAAATTTGACTTCCGCGTGGCTGCCGATCTCTGAACGGCACGGAGAGAGAAAGAGAGAGAGAGAGCAAGAGAGATATGGAAAAAGAGAAAGAAAGAGAGTAGACGGCAGGTCGGCGTTCTTCAAAGCGGCGCCAGCGGGGGCGCGCCTCAATGCAGTAATATGGACCGCGAGTAAAGTCCGAGCGAGAAACTGAAGAAAGATTGAGAAATAATGAGAGCTTAAAGAACCAATTTTCGCTTTTAGCCCTCGTTTTGTTCCGTCGTTAGGCAATTAGCCGATTTTCAAAGATAGACGATTATAACAAAGATACCCCGAATTCTTTATTCCGAATGAGAGGATACTCGGCCGTGAGAGCAGTGATGATAAAATGAAAAAAAAAAATGAGAAGAAAAATTGAGATGAGGAAACGAGAGAACTTGTCGAAAAAGGATGAGAAAAAAAAACAAAGAAATAAAAAACCGACGTGTCTTCTAAATTGAAACTCAAGTTCAACAAGACAGTGCAACAGCGACCAGAAGGCGACTAGAGGCGTTGAACACCTTGCATGGGTCGTGTAACTTGAGAGATGCTTAAAAAAATAAAAATAAAAATAAAAATAAAAAAGGGATAAGGGGTAAGGAAGATATTAAGTTTTTAAATTCTCAGCACCACCTCCGGCTTCCTTGATGGAGGATAGCCACCACCGGGCCTATATACGTCACACCGTGGGAAATTTGACCAAATTGAGTAAGGAAAACGACAAAATCTCTCAAGTGTCGCGTCTTTATTTAAGGGAATAATAAAAGTCAAGAGCCGAGGGTTGTAAACGGATTCATTCATTAATCTCATTAAAAAAAATTTAAAAAAAATTCTAACGGGTGTATTGAGTCAGAAGAATCTTTTCTCCTTCTTCTCTTCATCTTCTTCTTATTTTTTATTCGTCTATGTATATTTTATTTTTTATTATTATTTGAGATTCTTCTTCTTCTTCTCTGGACAGGTATAAGGTACTGAGATGGGTTGAGGTTGAAGAAAACCAAGTCGACTTGCGAGAGTGACCGATTATGTAAAGTACTGCCGTGGGTGGCCGTCATAAGACGATTTCCCGCACGTTATTTCTCCACTTTAAGCTGCCCTCTCATACAAGCACCATTTACAGGGATAGTAGGTAGGTAAGGTATAGCATCGATGTTATTTTACGTTTTGTTATTTTATATTATGTTATGTTATGTTATGTTACCTTTCGTTTGTACGACTGTTTTAAAACCGGTCCCCTTTAACACACCATCAAACGTATTTAAACATCCCCGTGTGAAATACACCCATAAATATATATATATACATATATATATACGACGAGATATTTCCACCTCGTAAAACGTCCCGTTTCAGGGTATCCAGAACTTCTGATAAATCTAATGGCCCAGCAGCTGGGAGCTTTTTAGAAATTTATCTAAAAGAAATTTGTCCAAAAATCGAAATACGGTGTATTTCTCATTTATATACGATTTAATCGGCTAATTAACATTCCACCCTAATCTAATCGAAAAAAAATTCAGAAAATTTGTTTTTCGATACTGTATATATAATACCGCAGTATAGAAACAAAGAAGAAAGAAAGAAAGAAAATAGAAGAAAAAAATATCTAATTTCAAAATTTCGAATACCAAAATCACGTATCTACCTATATCGTTGTTTTTCACTATTTTCAAAACTAGTTCTATAAAAGCCTATGCACAGTCATTGAACCGGTATTACTCTACGGAACGGTTAGTGGATCGGTGGGTCATAGCGCGAAGTACCAGACGCAGTACATGACAGATACTTATACATTACATTAGATTATACATATATACGATGTATGTACATATATATATATATATATCAGTCCCCCATAAAGGTAGGTAGAATAAAACGGGTGTTCTATTCCTAGTATAACGCGTTGCCGCGGCTGGTCCGCGATACGAATCGTTTTATTGTCCGCTGCACTCTAGCCCCGTCAATCGTATGGTATATACATATAGGTAGTACATACATACATACATACGTACTACGATGGTTATAGGAAGAATTTAGTTGGGATAGGAGAGAAACGCCTTCAAGATATAGTTTAATGTAGTTATACTATATAGTATAGATATACATTTGAAAAAGATTAGAGCAGGTCGTATGAGTTGAGATGTGAACAAAAAGAAGAAGAAAAAACGGTTCCAAAATAAGGAGAAAAAAAAAAGAAGAAAAAAAAAGGTACATAAGATTCATTTCTCGAAGGTTCCAAATTTTCTCACAATAATTATTATTATTATTATTATTATAGTGTAGTTAAGTTATATATATGCGAGCATTATATCTGCATATGAAACGCTAATGCGCCGTTGCATTGTCAAAGCACGTTTCTACCCTCTGTGAAAGAAAAAAAAAAAAAGAAAAAAAAATGAAAATAACCCTGTGCAACGTCTCACCTTACGAACCTTTTTCTGACCGTTACAATTCCGTAATTTATGTATAAAAATATAGAATGAGAGAGAAAGAGAGAAGAGAGAAGAGAGAAAAAAAAAAAGAACGGGTTTCTTCATTCTTTCGCACGATATAGTTTCACATTTTATTATTTTATTTTAACCCTTCAGGACCTGACCCGCTTGAAAAAGAGAGAGAGAGAGAGAGAGAGAGAGACTCACTTTTAGTATAATGATAAAATTTATAAAAAAAAAAATGATCCTTTAATTCCATCCAATTCTTGACAGAGCTTTCAAGAATTCACACGACGAACTCTTCTGCTACCATAAGCTAAGATTATTTATGGGGATTAAGAAAATGACTTGTATGCGGGTCTGTATATATGTTGGTATGGTGTCTGCTTTAACCGCTTCTGAATTCTGCTTTTGCTGCTGTATATAAGCGATGCCGACGATTCCAAGATTATATACCTAAATCCGTCTAGACCGACTGAGGTCATGTCTGCACGACGATATAGAGAAAAAAAATCGAAAGAAAGAAAGAAGAAGAAAAAAAAAACGAGAAGAAATATAAATTTTTTGATTTTTTTTTTTTTTTTTTTTTTTTTTTCCCTATTGGTTTATTAAATTTTATCACCTGATGAATTATAGTATATAGACGTTAATTGACTCTTGACTAGCGGTATATAGGTACCTATATCTAAACTTTTCAACTTTTATGATTATCGTGGGTCGTGCAGGAAGAACGGTTGAAAAAAGTTCGTAATAATATTTCCGAGTAGTAATTAGGTGCAATTTTTCATCAATTCATTTTCAAACCTCGATCTATATGTAAACTCAGCGGTTGTATTATAATATTATTTCGAGTAATAATACCGAGTGCCTGTTATATACGATATAAGAAATTATTATAAATGGGATATGAAAAACGCGGGGGAGTTATAAGTAAGAGGAAACGGGAAAAGGGAAAAGGGAAAAGGAAACTGGGGGGAACAAAGTGCGGGGATGACAAACGCAGCAGGGCGGATATTAGCCGTCTCACCAAATCGAGTCGAGGGTCGTAAAATAGGGACACAAGAATTGTCACGGGGGACGACGCCTCAATTATCACGCTACCACTACGCGTATATTATAGTCATGGGTGGGTATAAACCGCCAGAGAAATTGAGCAAAAAAGAATTTCATTGATTTTTTTAGTTTTTTTTTTTTTTTTTTTTTTTAATCACCAATCAAATAATGAGCAGAAAATTTCTAACGAAACGAAGAATATTGATTGTAGGATCGAGCCACCCCGCAGTTTGAAAGAAATTAATAAATGAATAAAAAAAAAATCTGACAGTTTGTTGAACTGATTCGAGGTCGGTCTAAATGCGTCACTAGACTATCCCCTACCAGCGTAACAAGTCAGATTGCAGCTAAATGGAAGGAAGGTACGACGAGAGCTGGTGGGCAGGATATGCGCCAAAGACCGTATGTCATATAGGTTTCTCTGACTTTTTCACGTGTGTGATGATCGATATAACGAAATGATGAAAAAAAAAAGGTAGGTATGTGAGAAAGATGGTGAATAAAAAAAAAAAAAAAATTAACAATAACGAATAAACACGGTGTAATAATTCGCGTCACTAATGCCATAAGGTCGTAAGCGGCGAACAAAAAAATTTTCGTGTTTTTGGTGGCAAAATTTTTTTCGTGCCATATAACATCGTTTGGGCATATCCGCAAAAAAAAAATAATTTTTTGGCGCTTACGACCTTATGGCATTAGTGATGCGATATATTATTCGAAAGACAAAGTCACGTGGTTAACGACCATTTCTATGCATCGAATTATTTTTTGGGTTCCATTCAGACAGAGATAATGAGTACATATTATAAACCTTGATATAAACATAAGGGGTATTTTATTCAAGTAGTTTATATTATAGAGAAGGAAGGGAGTGCCATATTATGTGGGTGTGTTCCCCTGGCTATTAACCTTGACCATTTGTTTAATAATCTAACATATATACATATCTAGATTTAAGGGGGCCATTAATTATTCGCAGATTTATTAACCGTGTATGGTATAACCAGCCGCGATTCGCTCGAGAGATTCGAAGAATTTGAATCCTTTTTTTTTTTTTGAAAGCCAGATCAAATAAATATATCCAAAATTTCACTCTAAATACTTATATGAGGCAGCAGCTGCTCCAGGGGTCCATTCTTTCAAATAACAATTACAGTCAACTATGAACAACCCTATTTCCAATTAATTCTTTAATTTACGATCCCCCTACTTCTCCTCGACTATATATATATACGTGGCTAGATCGTGACGTCAGATAAAAACCGAGATGAATTTTCTTGGAGAGACTCGTTTTTTTTTTCTTCTTCTCTTTTTTTTTTTATATTATATCCTATACAGCTACACAATTTTTATTAAATATTTTAACATAAATATATTGTCATAAATTGTATTTCTCGCTCAATTCCTTATTTATTATATTAATACGACAATCATTTCTTTTTTTTTTTTTTTTTTTCTTTCAGTCATATTTTTCCAATATAAGATATTATCAATATTTCATATACCGATCTATTGATACGAACGGAATTTTAATGGACGAATAAACAGTCTCAAGACCCGATAGTTTATCGATGTATCGTTGATCTTGTGATGAAAAAAAAAAAAAAGAAAGAAATATAGGTATACCTATATATACATATTCTAAGACAGTGATGGGCCACCTACTCATCTCGTAATTAAGCACTGCATTCACTCTTGTGGCCATGGCAAACAGGTTGTAAGATTGGTGGGTCTGGTTCAAATCTTTTCAATGATCGCCCACGTGCTTACTACATTCATATAGGTCCTATAAGTCTAGGTTCTGTACCTACAGACTTTATACCATTGGTATGTGTCTAATATACACGCGTTGCTCTCTTCTGCACTGCAACTTTCTACATTTTTCTCTTCTTAACAAATTTTATTTATTTTTATTTTTATTTTTAAAGAAAGACAAAAATAAAAAGAAGAAGAAGAAGAAGAAGAAGAAGAAAGGCATTCGTGGTCAGGTGAGAGGTTGAAATCAGTTAAGGGTGATATACCGTAGGCGTTTAGTTAAACTGATCAGATACTACGAGGAAGTCTGAGGAATCCAGTCCTACGCTACAAATTCCTTTCATTGTTTCGTCGGGCTAGTGACTCTTCAGATTTTCCCACAGAACACATCCTCCACATATATATAGATTCAGAATTGAAGGTCTATACTGAATTTTCTCGACGTTTTATTTTATTTATTTATTTTTTTTTTTCTTTAAATCCCGTTTTGAACAATTCGCCAAATTTTTTTAAATTAAAAAAAAAAAAAAAAATCACACCTTCATGCGGCAAAGGTGAAGGCCGTTTTTTCTTTTTTTTTTCCTATCCTAGAACTCTTCTGCTATACCGTAGCTTCTGTTATTCGAGACTCTAAACGGAGGAACGAAATAATATGAACGGCACCGTAAAAGGCCACGAGCCAAACAAAGGGACGCAACAACTTTCTTTTAGCCGATCTTTTTGAAGGCCGGAAGTGAAGTGAAGCGAAATGAACGCGCCAGGTAACTGTAACTGTGATAATAAGGAGTTGCCAATCGATGAATTAATCAATCAATCATATGATATGCAAAATGTCGATATATAATTTAACAATTTTCAATCCCCATATTATGTGTAGTATAGGCCTTCGAATCGGACTATATGAGTCGGTTATTCATCCAGCATCATATATAGGTACCTATGAGAGGCGCTAAAAATAAACCGAGAACTCCCTAAAACCGGCATTATCAATAATTGGCTACATTCCCAAGACTTAACTAACCGAATTCTTCACAAGCTTATGGTAGCTTCCTGGTAAGTTAAAAATAACTCATAGAGAAAAAAAAAAAAAAAAAAAAAAATTCTCCGTCTTAATTAGATTAGAAATTGAATTATATATTATACTCGATCCTTTTCGTCGATGATGATATTCAGCGGGTATTTACGCCAGTTCTATGAACGATATCGAAAAATTTTATACCACATGAAATGTCCGTATTTTCAAGCTCTACAATTTTTATTCCAAAAATATTTTCATCGGACTTATACTTCGCGTGATATTCTCGAAAGTGTAAACTCAGAGTTTTGGAGTAGACTGACTTTTTTCAATGAAAATTAATGATTTTAATTTATTCCTCGTCAAGTATTTGTTCGCCTTCCACTTTCATCCCGGTACCAAAAGCTGAACAATTTTTTTTTTTTTTTTTTTTTTTTTTTTTTCACTCCATACTCCCACGCGCGTACGTTGCATGGAATGAGAGAGATATAGAGAGAGAGAGAGTTACGATCTTTGAACAACACTCGCGTCAAATACAAGCCCATATAATTAACGATAGCTGGCAAGATATCGAAGTGCATACATAAAAACTAATCGAGTCATGACTCCGCAGTGCACTACTAAGTCAAAGATGCTGTGCGTTTATATCTTTCGTTATACATCATTTAACCGAGACTGGGTGTGATACGTGAAATAAATTCATGCATATATAAATATGTATATAGTTACATATAGTTTACGAGATAATTATTATTTATTTTCACATGGTAATAAAGGGTATAAATTTTTAACATACTCTAATCGATTTTGAAACGATTTCTTTCTTTCTTTTTTTTTTTTTGCCATTACACAAAATTGGTCCTTAAATCAGTACATATATAAAATAAGAAAAAGAACAAAAAATAAGTGGAATCTGAAGATCCAGAGGCTGGCGTATGAGAAGAGGTACATTTCTTTATTGAAATGTTTGCTATGGTCATTCCCGCACAGGGATAAGTAAATATGGTATAGGTAAGCGCCTCGTGGACTCGTGGGAACGAAAGTGACCCTTGACTAAAATTTTGTCAAGAACACTTTGAAAAATTAAAAATTCTAATTTGAATAAAATAATTCTGATTCAATGTCTCGTTTTGTTTTTTTTTTTTTTCGATTCGTTATTTTATTTTTCTCATAGTTCTGCAGATCGAGTTCTATAACTAATAAAGCGATAGTTTTGGAATGTGGGATTAATTACGATCGTCTATAAGACCGTTAAATACTGAAGTATTTCCTGGTATGTATTTCTTACATACATATATATATATATATATATATATATATACATATACCTAATATGTAACAGCGGGGAATGTCCAGGCTTAATATTACATACATGTGTGGGATACCACATGTCTATGTATATCTACTTAATACATGACCATATACAAGTTGATATCAGAGTATATACGATTATAATAACACAGTTTCTAAGCTGGGGGTCTAAGCCACGGGTATAAATGCGCTATATATATATATAATCGTGTACTCCGACATCAGTATAGTAGGTTCTCGGGTCTGCCGGACCTTGCAGTTACAAGAATTAATAATCAACTCAACTAGAATCAAGTGGTTTGTAACAACAATAATTTCATCATGTAGGGGGGTTCAATTTTAAATTTTAACTAATATGCAACTAAACTCGACACGTGTTTAATTTAGTTTTTTCATTTTTTGTTCGAAGGGTTGATTCTCAATTTCTCTCTTCAATTTCCTTCAATTTTTCGTATTCTCATTCCTGTATTAAATTCTATCCAGTATCTTTTTTTCTTTTTCTTTTTTTCATTTTTTCTTTTTTCCTATATTTTCTTTTTTTTTTTTTTTTTTTTTCATCTCTTTCTTCTCTTCTCTTCTAACTACACGGACACAGCGCGACGTTGAAGTAACTGGCGGCGAACCAGAGGCCTAACGAGACTCTTGTACCATCAAATCTCTCAACGCCGCGCTGCAGCTTAAGACGCGCGACATATATTTCTTTTCGAGATTTCTTTTTACCGGGTTTCCCACTCTCCACCTCGTGATCCTCTGCACCTTGTACACACGTTAAACTGTTTCCTTAAAAAAAAAAAAAAAAAAAAAAAAAAAAATAGACTCCACCGTTCTTCCCCTCAAGTTTTTTTCTTTTACAGACCGGAATTAAACCTGTGAAAATCTGGAACGGGGAAAATCTTTTTTTTTTTTCTCTCTCTAAATTATCGTGAATCTCTTTTTCACTGTCCAGGGTATCGGGATGTTTGATCTTTGACTGGCGAGGTGAGAAAAAATATACAAAACAATTACAATATAAATTTAAATCAAGTGAATTATTGGTAGAAATTTCTGTTTCTTTTTTTTTTTTTTTCATAATTTTTCACAAGTCAAAATTTACCTTTACAAGAAGATGAATGGGCTGACTGACAGTTAGAGGCTTTCCTCGCCTTGTTTTACTGCTGGCTCTTCCACCGAGGCACTTTATCCACGGCATGTCTGACTGCAAGTAGTTTCTTCTTTCTTTCTTCTGATTCTTATTTTTTATTTTAGTTTTTTTTTTTTTACAAGTTTTTTTTTTTTTAATATGACTGTGTCTCCTTTTTTTTCTTCCTGTCTCTCGGAGGCTTTCCTTATTTCTTATACTACTATATTTAAATTTCTTTCTATCGTCCACTCGCTGACGTAGTTTTACCTCTATAAAAACTCCCCGTTTTAATAAACATGATTATAATTACGCTACGATTATCTCTTTTAGTTTTTTTTTATTAATTATTACTCAGAAATTAAATTTCAGGATATAAGGAAAGGTGTTCAATCTTCCTTCTTCCTTCTGCTTTTTCTATATACTTATATTCTTTCTATATCCCAAATGATTGTCACGCTGCAGCCCCTTGCAACAACCAAACCACCCTCGGGTCAATTCCTAGAAGGATTTTTCCTTCCCCTTTCTTTATCCTTCTCTAATATCGCAGTCTTCTTCTTCTTCTTCTTAAAAAAAAAAAAAAAAAAGAAGGAAAATTCTATTTTCTTTTCTCTTTGGTCGGATCTCAAGCAGCTCTATACTCAATACAATTCTTTCCCCCCCAAAGTTTCCCTTTTATTCCTTCATTAATTTTCACTTTCTGTTATAATACAGTCCGAATGAACGAGTTTCTCCTTATTCTTATTCTTATTTTTCTCTTTTTTATTTCCGGACAATTAGATCGCAGCTGAATATAAATTAGTTTTATACTAATCGGAGTAATTCTTTTAATATCTTATTGCAGCTACAAGATTGTTACGATGCCAAAGCACTCTTACTGGGTCAGTCTTATCGCCGATATGAATGTAAGTCTTTCAAACGTCGCACCCCTATATTAACGAGCTATTAGCTTTTATATTATACTTTAATCAATTAAATTTAATTTTCATCGCGTTTTTGGAGTTCGCGGTTTATAATTATTTATTTAGATAATATTTTTCAAATTCTCGTCAGTTTACCGGTCAAATTTTTATTTCATTTAAATTATGTATATATGTATAACGTATATTTACGACTTAGAGTTGATATTATCACTATTCATCAAGACTTTGATATATTAAAAATAATTTCAATCGCAAAATTCAACTAATTCTCCTATATTCTCGTATATAATAAAGATATGCGGGTATGAAATTTTTTTTCGAAAAATAAGAGTATGAAATTTGACTTTTTTTTTATTTGTTTTTTTTTTTTTCTTGGTATTAATTATATACTAGGTATATATGTATAATAAAATTGTCAAAATTCACACAATTTTTCTTCTTCTTCGTTTTTTCTTTCTCTTCGTTATTCTTATTAATATTATTATTATTTTCAATTTACGTAGATGCATATAGCGCTGGGGGAATAGGGGGTCTTGAAATAATTAATAAACGATTTATTTATCACACGATATTTAAATATTCATCTTCATCTTGTTTTTTTTTTTTTTTTTTTTTTTTTTTATCTATATCGATATTATACGCGAATGAAGAAGAAGCAGAAGAAGAAGAAGAAGTAGAAAAAATCCCACAAACGAAAAAACGAAAGAACGCTTTACGACCGGCTTGCTACGCGGCTCTCCGACGACTGACAGAACTGAGAAGAGAACCCGGTACGACGAACACACGCTTCTCTAACCAAACCAAAGCTGGTATGCCGAAGAATGATCGGCCTGAACAAGCAACGGGTCACACAGCTCAGTCGTGAACAAGGTCTAGGATTGTGAATTTTTTGAAAAAAAAAAAAAAAAAAACGAAAAAAAGAGAAAACTAAAATTATTTCGTAACTATATCGACAATGTTTCATTATTATTTTTTCACTTCTCTCGCCTGATGAACATATATGTTTTTCTCGCATTCACGATAAGTGCAGTAAGCCGGGGCTGCACTTAGCGAACTTCTAACGATAAGTAAACTAAAAATCTTTTTCTCGTATATTTATTCAAGCTCAGTATATATACATAGAAGAAGGACTAATTATTCTACTCTAATTTCGCGAAAGAGTTACCTGGCGTCTAGATTCTTTTTTTTTTTTTTTTATCATTCCTCATTTTTCCTATTTGGCTCATTATTGATAATTATATTATGGATAATTAGCCATAGAGTGATAATAAATACCCAAAGATATTAAAAACTTATGTATATAATAATATGATAACAGATTTTTCTTCTTGTCTTAATTTTGTAAAAAAAGGTGGCTTTTCCAGAGTTAGAGAAGAAGGAGAATAGAAAAATTGAAACAAGAATAAAACGAAGAGAAAAAAAAAAAAGAAAATAAAAATCGGATATATACCAAGTAACAAAAGTTAAGAGAAGAGAATAAAAACTACGAGCGTCTCTTTGCGCTGCGTCACTGTTAAAGGTCCTCGGCGCAACGGCGCCGTTCCGCTCTGCACTAGTTTCTCACTTTTTTTTTTTATTCTCATACCATTTTTTCTTCTCTTGGTTCGTTTTTTTTTTTTTTTCTGTTTTTTTTTTTTTCGTCATTTTTCTTTCTTTTTTCAAATCTCGAAACCGTGGATAAAACGGGTGGTTCATTGTACTCAACTTTCAAGTAGGCAAGGTATATGTATACCTTATACCTACCTACGCGAGCTGACTGACTCTGTATACCAACTAGAATACGCACCGTGCATTTGGAATCTGAAAAAGAAGAAAAAGTACAAAAAGTACATCAAGAATAAGAAGAAAAAAGAACAAAAAAATATAAATGGCAGAAAAAAAAATGATACAGATTATAGTACGGAAACTGTGTCGAATGTAAAGAAATTCGTAAACAACTACCTAATTGGCGTCGCGCTTTGATTGCAAATTATTATTTATTTATTATTATTGTTATTTTATTATTATTTTTTTTTTTTTTTCAATAATTGATCGATAAAGAGAGATATTATAAGTATATATATTCGAACCACAGCCGTTAACAGAACAAATCTAATTCGTATGTATATATATCGCTCCCTAGAAAAATAATAAAGCGGACAGATGTTTAGGTCCGGAAGTCCAGGTGCCAAAATTTCGGCACGCGCCTGAGTACGCGTCTAAAATCCAAGGCGTAATAACAAAAATTTGAAGAAACACTCAACCCACCCCGTTTCGCCGCCTATTTCAAAGGACCAAGGCATATACCCTCCTTGAGATCTTGTGAAAGACACTCGACATTTTTTCTCTTTTTTTTTTTTTTTTTTTTTTTCTTTACTCCTTATTCTCCTTACTTCGGTGATAATTTATTCATCAATTTTAAAGGATGTTGGATATTCGGTATATATATAATATATAGGTAAATTTCAAAATGTGTAATATATACAATAAAAAGAAAATTTCGTTATGGATTAAATAATTCGAAAACATTTATAATATTATACTCGAGACGCAATTATTATACTCGCAATTTTATAATTATAACTGTAAAAAATGTATACACGCGTATTATAGATTAAGACCGTCTCTAAGTCGTTTTGCATGCCTACGGGATGATGCCGCGTGCTACCGGATGTGCGCGATCAGAATTTTATTCATTTACTACTACTACTACTGCTATAATACTATACCACGACACGTATATATATATATATATATATGTGTGTAAAATAATTCTATCATAGGTAAAAGCTGGATAATACTGTTATTATTAAAATATTTCTAATATTTTCATTTTGTTTTCTAATTTATTCGACAACCCTGAAAAACTGCAGCAGCAGACACCGAAGCAGATGCAATGCGGATGGATCAGTCATTCTCAGCTGTCATGGTTACCCTTATATATACCAGCGTGTAAAACTCGATGAACCGCTCGCAAGCTATTAATTCCTAAATTATTAACACAAAGGGTTCTGACGTAACAGTTTTTATTATATTTAAATATAAACTGGAATTAACTGCTATGCATGGCTTCAACAAGTACCTAATATAATAAATTATACATACTAGGTATATACCTGCGGTATAGAAAAATAAGCCCATATATACCTTCGGGCGAAATGCAGTATAATATCTATAATTGCTTCGAAATTTCTCAATTCGATGACGAAAAATGAAATTGAATAGGTAATTCTGTAAAGACAAAAATCGTTACATTGCTATATATTTCTTTTTTTGATTTTTTTTGATTTTTTTTTATTGTAATTTTCAAGCGATTGGTTTGTTTTTTTTTTTTCGAATGATATATTGCCACGTACATACGAGGCTCATACGGCTGTGTCATATGTGATGACATTTATTTCGCGATCCGCATTTTAAACAGACCGGAAACTGACCTCATTGACAATTACAGTCTCGCTAAGCGTCCATCCGTAACCGTAACAAGAGATATAGATATATATATATATATGTATATTCCATTTCATTCCATTTTTAAATGACACATGAAGTTAGTTTAACTGTTCCAGCATATAGATAGAGTTTTGGCCAAATTCTCACTCTCGCTATAGAATAGCCATTGATTTTTCATCATTTTCCTTGAACCCCCACCCCCCACCCATCCAACCGTTCGAACAAAAAAAAATTAATAAAAAAAAATAGAAGGAAAAAGACATACGAGTCAAATGAAATCAACGAAATGAAACTTGAAAATAATTAATACACGAATAAATGTCGGTAACACTGCAGACACGTTGATATTTAAATGTACTTAAGACCGAGAGTAGGAGGAAAGGAAAAAAAAAGGAAAGAAGAGAGAGAAGAAAAAAAAAAAATTTTCAGTCATTAACGAACAGTTATTAACGAAGCACACGTGAGCAAATATAACCATACAACCATGCTCTGACTCGATATTATATATCTATATAACTATAGTCTATATTAGGGACAGTCGAGGGAAAAAAATTCAGAATCTTTAGAATCGCGTCGATTTATAATCAACGTGATATCTAATCAGCGATATTATATTTATAAAAGAAGTTTCAGATGAGTTTAAGTCACATTTAGATTATTATCCGAGCCCAGGCGTGAAAAACGCAAAAAAGGCCAACTTAGAGAAAATTCTATTTCAATTCCGAACACATACGTCCAAAAAAAATGTTCGTTTCGTGTGAAAATAGAGTCTACAGATGGTTTTTACATTGTTAAAAAATTATTCGAATTAGATTTCCTCGGCTAACAATGTAAAAATCATCTGTAGACTCTATTTTCGCACGAAACGAACATTTTTTTTTTTGGACGTATGTGTTCGGAATTGAAATAGAATTTGCGCTAAGTTTGCCTTTTTTGCGTTTTTGACGCCTGGGCTCACGTAATAATCGAAATGTGACATATTTCGACCAAAAGGAGGTGGGCGACTAGGGATGAGCCTTAAAGAGGGTGATAAAAATTTTGAAATTTTTTTTCAAAACGTCGGAAAATATAGAGTTTCATCCTAATCGACGATTTGATTCACATATCATTACAAATTTTTGATTCTTGTTTTTTTTTTTTTTTTTTTTTTATTTATTACCTGTACAGAGAAAGACAGAGAGAGAAAAAGAGAGAGTGAGATAACGAGTAATGCAGTGTAAGCTATCGCGGTTCGTTAGAATGTATTCATACGTACATACACAGACGTATATGTGTATGTATGTATGTAGATACATATGTAACATACCTACTTCTGCTAATGAAAGCATCTGGTTACTAACTGCCCTCCTGTACAGTAATCTATTACGGCTGTCAATTCGTTCCTAATAAAGAATCGAGAGAGAGAGAGAGAGAGAGAAAGAGAAAGAGAGAGCGAAAATAGAGGGGAAAGATTATATAGAGATTGAGTGAAAGAAAATCCACAGGGTATTTTTTCAAACCAATATAAATGAAGAGAGAGAGAAAGAGAGAGAAAAAAAATAAGAGATAGAATCTCTTTTACCCATCAAAACATACCGAATCGTTGTTATATATGTTTCTTGGTTTCTTTTTTTCTTTTTCCTGATTTGTTAACGGGCTATACTAAAATTTATGAAAAATAAATCATTGCCCTCTTATATAGGTAGTACTATATAATAAATATATATATATATATATATATATATATATGTAATATGAATACCTGCAGCGGCTTTTGCCGATACCCCGTCGTGCATATATATAAGCGGCGCCAAAAACCCTAACGCTGCACCCTAAACCCGAGGAAGATAAATAGGCGATACTACTACAATAGCCCACAAATTAGCAGAAAGGCTGAAATAATTTGACAATGCAAAAATTTAACTCAGGGTATACATATAAGTAGATAGTACATATTACATAACGAATCAAAAAATTAAATTAAATTAAAAATAGAAGAAGACAAAAAATTTCCACACATAGGAAAGTTTTTACAAATTACAGAAAAAAAAAAAAAAAAAAAAAACAGTTTCACAGTGATACGTACTACATATATATATATATATATATATACAAATCCATATAATACATAAAATAATAATAATTGAAAACGGTATATACGTCCGAGTTAATTATAACTATTGTTTCAATACGTTTAATAGAATTAATCAAGTGTTTCACGTTTCTTTTCTTTAACTTTTCTTCTGTATTTTTATTCTTATTCTTATTCTTCTTCTTCTTCTTCTTCTTCTTCTTCTTCTTCTTCTTTGATACGATAAAACAATGGGTACATACACCTATTATAAAGTTTTAGTTACGCAACTTGTAACGCGTGTATAGAGTGTAGTTACAGTATAGGTATATATATTTCTAATAGAGAATGGTGTTGCGCAGTGTATCGTGTATATATTTATGTATATATATATATATATATATATATATTTAGGTATATATATATATATATATATATATATATATGTGCGATGCGTGCGGTATAGAATAGGTAGGTAATTTTCCTCAGTTTCCTGTAATTAATTCCCATAACGTATTACGCAAGGTGCGCTCTGGTGCTGCTGATGTTGCTGCTGTAATGTTACTTGATTGTTAAACTCGGAATATACGTATGTTACCTACCTTTAACGACGATGCTAAAAGAAATCTTTTTTTTTTTTTTTTTTTTTTTTTTTTTTTTTCTTATAGCTTATGTGTGTAGGTATGTATACACATAGGTAATAGATATATAATTATAATGTGTATAAATATATTTATATACATCGGTGTACAATACCAATTGTATAATTGATTAATATCATTTTTCTTATTCTGTTTCTTATTATTCCTTAATTTAATTAATAAAAGATCCGCAAACAGGTTGATTTATCATATACTAAAAGAGGAGACATACATTCGCAGTAGATGAATAAAATTAAATGATACATTCGAATTTTTAATCCATTAAACGAGTTATAGTCACCCTGTTCAAATTTCTAAGCTGTTGTTATAGGTGGGCGCTGCTACGTTCAACGTATATAAATTCATTTTAAATGCGTAGTTAGCGAGGAAGCGCGGTCATCAGCGTAATAAACACGCGTAGGTCATATAAATAGGACAAACTTGGTGGGAACTGTTAAATATATATATATAACTCATATATAAGCATGTTTAACGCCCACGCGTCTATAGACTGCATCAACAGCTACGCAATACCGACAAATTTTTCTTCTTCTTCTTCTTCTTAATATTATTATCTTTTCTCTTGTTCCTATCAATTTATCATTATCTATAATATTATTCATCATTTACATATTTAATTTTTTTTTTTTTTTTTTTTTTTTTTTTTTTACAATTCTAAACATCCTCAGCATTCAGATTCTCTGTACCATATATGCAATCTGTCGTTTGCCCGCAGAATGTATGCCTATAACGATTGTCAGATCAGCAAGTATAAAGTCCGTCTTGTTATATGCTTATATTTTATATTTTATGAAGCTGCACATCTCCCGTTTGTTCGATACTTGAAATAAATATTCACAAGGAAGGAGAGAAAGAAAAATAACGAAGTCATTCATTATTAGTATTCATGAGAATATTTATTGTCAAAATTATGTACAATTTATAGTAAACGTTTCTGAAAATAAATTGTTCAAATTTCTTTACACGCATTTTATGCAACCCGCGTGCCAGTCTTGTAGTACGGGTTGCAGACAGTCAGACGCAATGACATACGCTGCAGTATAGTTCGTTACTTCAGCCGCGTGATAGTGATATCATTTCACGCGCTGTTGGTGAGACAGCGAACTGGCATAGGATAAAGGCCAACGTATACAACGCACAACGCACAAAGGTTCTACAGTATCGCAGGACTAATGCAGTGAGGCGCAAAATGATATGGTCCATTCATGCCCGTCAGGGCGATAAGTCATTGAAGGATTACCTAACTGATATGGTCCATTCAACTTGAAATCTCAAAAATATGTGTATTTTAAATTAATAGACGGTGAAAGGCAGTGGAGTAAAACGGTGAAAGACGGTGGAAAACGGTGAAAAACTGTGGAGGACGGTGAAAGGCGATGAAGGAAAACAGTGGAGGACGGTGGAAAACGGTGAAGGAACACGGTGGGAGATGCTGGAAATTGATAGTGGAGGAATCTTAGTATAGTTTCAGATGTCGCACTTTCTTCAAGTATTACCCCATCAGAAATCCACCGTCTCCCACCGTTTTCCCTCACCGCCTTCCGCCAACCCACCGTCTTCCTTCTATCTATGTGCTTTTTCTATCTTTCATCAATATTTGGTCATAATAAAAAATTGAAATTCATTCTAGAGTAGATTGCTGGGTCAAACTGTATGAAACAATATTCTGCACGAGACGTCGAGCTCGTATATAGGGTCAGCATTGACGTCGAAATGCACAGGTATGAAAAACCTTTGCAATCCTTTCTAAAAAAAAAAAACAAAAAAAACTATGAATCGGTGATGTTAAAACAATGTGGCTGCGAGTATCTAAGGTCACTATTATTAATAATCTAAATTCACCCTACGAGTCAACTCGCAGCTACGTAAAACTGTAAATTTCAGTACGCCTTGCCGTATGCAACCCGCATGTCATTCATGTGAATTCCAACTTAAGATTAGCAACGATAAATTAATAGATCATAATCAAAGAGCAATCAATGATCATATATGTATAAGTAAACAGTATACCTACCTATAAATTAATCGAAATGAAATTTGATTGAATTATCGAGACAGTTTCGAACTTGACATTTTTTTCTCTCTCTCTCTCTCTCTCTCTCTCTCTCTCCAGTTTAAAATTCGTATCGAGAAAATAGAAGGCATTTAATTCCACCTATAAATTATACAGATTACATATACATTTCGCACACGTATAACGGCTTTTAAACACTATTCTGTATACACGTGCATACATATGCTGTGGTAAAATTATGGTATTATGGTCGTAGTCGTGTGGTGTATGTTATTTCGTGCCTCGTGTTGAACAGGCAACCTTCCGAGCCTCGTCACGAAGAAGATTTTTATTTATTTTTTTTTTTTTTATCATGTAATTACTTCAAAATACTACGCCGAGGCAAAGGCCGACTAGAAATCGTACGGAGATCGTTAGAAACAAAAAAAAAAAAAAAAAAAAAAGAAGAAAAGGTTTCAAAGCCTTTGAATAAAATTTGTATATCAATAACAATTGGGACCGTGCACACCCATACACACTCATCAAAGTAAGAATGTGCACATGCATACTAGTGGCGACGCCTAAGGTAGGGATCGGCATTGTATTTGGAAAAAATGAATGTATGTACACGAATACACATTCTCACTTTGGTGAGAGTGTATAGGTGTGCACGGAGCGAATATCGTAACTTTAATTTTTGGCAAGATCAACAACGTTTAAGGTGTGCAGACTTTCAAGCCTGAGCGAAAATACTCGCGCCCTGTTTTTTTTTTTTTTTTTTTTTTTTTTTCTCTCTCTCTCTCTCTCTCTCTCTCTCTCTTTCTTAAGTTATTTAGTGACGATAAAATAACAGTTATCTACGTAACGATTTACAACCAGCTTTAGATGCGGTTCGAACAAGTTTTTCATACGATTCACGTAGACAAGCTAGGTATATGATAAAATGTGTAATAATATAAGAATTCCATTAATGGCCTTGCGAAAAAAGTTATAATATTGAAATCGCAAGGCAACTTGAATAGTGCAGAATATATGTGAACAAAAAAAAAGACCTGACCTAAATTCAACAGCAACGAATTTGTTCGTTTCATTGTTGAAAGATGTTTACCTAGGTTGCGGAAGCCGCTGAGTTAACAAATTGACTTGAAAAGGTGAGAAAAATTTCAAGTGTCAGTTCTATTTCAACACAGAATTATAACGCGCACAGAGAAAAGAGTTTATATTTTATAGTTAACAAATATTAGATGATCCAAATGATATTGGGTTGAGTGAACTCATCTGTGTATAAGTAGCTGTTTGACTCAACCCAATATATCATTTTGGATCATCTAATATTTGTTGTATAAATAAATATTCAATTGCTCAAATACAAATATGTATTTATTAACTATAAATGAATTCTTTTCTCTGTGCAGTCTCTATCGCGGCTGAACTCCTCAAGCAGGTAGATATACGAAAACCAGCTGTACTGGCAGATATAAACTTGTGAGAATCGAGTATTACGTGTTCTCAACGAGTCTGACACCAATAATCGTAAAACGTTGAAGTAAATCATGCTCGAATACCGTGACAATATTCTAGCGTTATAAACACAAGTCTACGTCGAAGATTAGGAAATTTGCCGAAAACTGATAGGGCGTATAACATCGTTACTATTCTGGCAGTTCAGTGCGAAATTGTATAGTGGCGTGACGTTGACTATCCGAGTTCGCGATAAATAGGAAAAATTTCATTCAAATAACAAGAAACAAAAAACGAAAATGGTTGGTGATATAATCTAATTCCCTTGTTCAATTTTTCGACGCTCTGTAAATCTCTGAAATAATTGAATACCATAATTTTATAATCAAGTCTAGCACCGGCGAGATCGAGACTCTGGGATGGGTCGACTACCTGGTGATCGGTGTGATGCTTGCTATCAGCGCAGGTATCGGTATTTACTACAGATTCAGCGGTGGTCGACAAAAATCTACCGAGGTTCGATAATAATGTTTCATTTACTTATTCGTTATGATTTATGAAAAACCAGTTTAGTCAGAATTTTGAACAGAAATTTTAACGAGTGTTTGATAACTTTTCTCAATCGGGTGGTGCGAAATAGTACTATTATTCAGTCCTCGAACCTGTGCTGTTGTGAAATGAAAGAAAAAAATTAGAAAAAAAATTGGCGAATATCTAAACCTGACATTCATAATACCTACAGGAATATTTTTCCGCCGATCGTTCAATGAGCGCTGCCCCGCTATCACTCGCTTTGATGGTGTCATTCATGTCGGCGATAAACCTACTAGGAATGAGCGCCGAAAATTATGACTACGGTACACAAATACTGGGACTTTGCTTTGGCTACACTTTGGGAACCCCGGCATCCCTCTATCTTTATCTACCAGTATTTTTCAAACTTCAAAAAACCAGCGCCTACGAGGTATTGATGATTTTTTTATTCCAATAGCCCAGCTATTTTTTGACTAATTAGAAACTAATTATTTCCTTAAAATTTCGCAGTATCTCGAGTTGAGATTCGGCGTAGTCGCACGACTAGTTGCCAGCATAGCAAATTCCATTCAGCTTCTGTTGTACACTGGAATTGTCCTCTACGCCCCAGCTTTAGTCTTGGAAGCAACGACTGGACTATCGGGCGATATAAGTGTACTTTTGATCGGAATCGTCTGTACTTTCTACTCGACAATCGGTGGCATCAAGGCAGTCCTGGTCACGGACATATTCCAGGGTGTTTTGATGCTCCTCGCTGTGGTCATGGTCATTATATTTGCAGCAATAAACGTGGACGGTGGTATCGCGGGGATTTGGCAACTGGCTGTTGACGGAGGTCGTATAGAATTCGACAAGTGCGTAGATCCAGAATTCATAACCGGTATAACGAGGTGCCCATCCCAGATTCTAATTCTTAATGAAAATCAAATTCCAGCTTCTCTCCGGATCCAACGATGCGACACACATGGTGGAACTTATCGATCGGAGGATTTTGCAGTTTCGTCGCAATCTTCGGTGTCAATCAAGTCCAAGTCCAGAGACAGTTGACCGTAAGGTACAATAGTTGGGATCGAAATTTTCGTTACATGTGATAAAAAAAATGTCGTCCAATTTCATTCCAGAACTTTACGCGAAGCCCAGTGGGCCATGTGGGGCAATTGTCCATTACTGATTTGGTTGGGTATTTCAACTTCGTTCTCTGGCCTCGCTATGTACGCCTATTACAGCGACTGCGATCCTGTGGCTTCCGGTAAGATTTCATCAACCGACATGCTGATGCCTTATTTCGTGATGCAGACGATGGGACACATTCCTGGACTTGCGGGGCTTTTCATTGCTGGGATATTTAGTGCTGGTTTAAGCACGGTATCTGCTATATTGAATTCCCTAGCCGCCGTTACCCTGGAAGACTATATCAAACCAGCGTACATCAAGCTGGGTTCAGAATTTCCAGAAAAGCGGAGCACCATAGTTGGAAAGAGTCTCGCCGTTGTCATCGGGGTATTGTGCATCCTTGTGGCTTACCTAGCTAAATTTTTAGGCAGTCTTGTTCAAGCTTCTCTTTCAATAAATGGGGCAATCGGGGGATCATTACTAGGTATCTTCACGCTCGGGATGTTCTTCGAATCTGCAGATGAGACAGGTGCCGTAATCGGGACCCTGACCAGTCTGGCCATAGTAATTTGGACCGCTTTTGGTCAGCCTAGACCTTCGAAGATTCCTTTAACCGCGTCTACGATCGGATGCAACACGACTGTGACCACGGTTTTGTCACACGCGAGACAAGAGTGAGTTGTCTGTCTTTCTGAACCCATTGGGTCAAATTTTTGAGTAGAAAAAAATGATGATCTTGTTTCTATTTTTTCCTTTATTTTCTTTTTGTTTACAGAGTCGTAGGAGACTCGTCTGACTTCTATCTCTATCGGATTTCCTACTTGTGGTACGCGCCTCTTGGTCTCGTTATTGCTGTCGTCGTTGGTCTTGCGGTTAGCAATCTTCTGCGACTTGTGTCGAAAAATAAAACTCGTCGGGAACTGGACCCAGACCTATTCACTCCTCTGATAGCCAACAGAGTAAGACGACGACGTACTGAAAACAACGTAACAAGTGCAGGCGATAATGTTCCTCGTTTGAAAGTTTTCTAAATCAGTCTGGTATACTTTCAGGAATATATCCTTTCTAAAAATAAACTATGATATAAATCGATGATATTAAAACAATTTGACTGGCAGTATCTAAGGTCACTATTATTAATAATCAGAATTTACCCCACGAGTCACCTCGCAGCTACGTGAATCTGTAAATTTCAGTGCGCCTTGCCGTATGCAACCCGCATGTCACTCGTGTAAATTCTAACTTGAGATTGCCTGAAATAAGGCGCAGGTGTGTTTTCTGCTGCATGTCAAATATCAACTCGCGCGATCGAAACTGAGTAACGAAAAATCTGGCAATTGATACTTTCTTCTCGGAGCAATAAAATAAAAAAACTGTCAGATTTTTCGTCACTTAGTTTCGATCGTGCGAGTTGACATACACCAGAAAACAAATATTTGTGTGATTTCTAACTTAAGAGCGCTGTAATGAGACACGTAGATTTATTTGCGATATTTTTTAGAAATATGTTCAGAAATTTATTCATAACGTTAACAATAAGTCATATTGTATTGATGCTACAGCAATAAATTACCAGATATACCATATTAATCAATCGTTTTGTTTCTTTCACTGTCCCCTCCCTGCAAGGTCTTCATTTTTATGTAGGTTCATAATTTATAGTGGCATTATTGAATGTCGTGAAAATTTTAAGTCGAAAAATTCTTCTGGTATCTGGAGAACATCTGACGCGAGGAGGTGTTCTGACATTTTTGGAGGGGGAAAGGAGTTATATGTATAGATATAGGCGTGCATACGTTGCTTCATGCACGTCTCGCTTCATAATTAAGTTAGTAGCGATTTTCAGAGTTTTTTAAATTTTAACTCAAAAATTGCTCCTGGTATCAGGAGAACATCTGACTCGAGGAGGTGTTTTGAAATTTTTGGAGGGGGAAACGAGTAGTGTATAGATATATGCATGCATGCGTGTCCTCATGCACGTCTTTATATATAATAAAGTTGATAGCGATTTTCAGAGTTTTAGAAATTTTAACTCAAAAATTGATCCTGGTATCAGGAGAACATCTGACCCGAGGAGGTGTTTTGAAATTTTTGGAGGGGGAAACGAGTAGTGTATAGATATATGCATGCATACGTTGCTTCATGCACGTCTCTCTTTATAATGTTAGTAGCGATTTTCAGAGTTTTTGAAATTTTAACTCGAAAATTGCTCCTGGTATCAGGAGAACATCTGACCCGAGGAGGTGTTCTGAAATTTTTGGAGGGGGAGAAGAGTAGTGTATAGATATATGCATGCATGCGTGTCCTCATGCACGTCTTTATATATAATAAAGTTGATAGCGATTTTCAGAGTTTTAAAAATTTTAACTCAAAAATTGCTCCTGGTATCAGGAGAACATCTGACCCGAGGAGGTGTTCTGAAATTTTCGGAGGGGGAGAGGAGTAGTGTATAGATGTAGGCATGCATACGTTGCTTCATGCACGTCTCTCTTTATAATTGAGTTAGTAAGACAAAAAAAAAGTGAACAAAAAAATCTTCAAATTTAGAAGCAAATTTAGTACCAAATTGGAAGTTTTTTTTCTACTTTTTTTTCGACTTTTTTTTCGACTTTTTTTCTAAATTTTTTTCTATTATTCTTCCGTAAAATCGTCTTAGTATAGTGTATCGATATAGGCATGCATACGTGTCCTCATGCACGTATTAATATATAATTAAGTTAGTAGCGATTTTCAGAGTTTTAGAAATTTCAACTCAAAAATTTCCCCTGGTATCAGGAGAACATCTGTGCTGAGGAGGTGTTCGCTAATTTCCAAGCAGCTGAAATCTTTGAATTGAATCTCAAATTCCCTACTGTTCTTATTTTAAATGAATAATTGCAGGTAGGGGAAAGTGGAAAATAACAAAGCAATCGATTATTGATATGTGTAAGAATTTATTGCTGTAGCATTGATACAATCATATACATCGTCAAAGTTATGTGGAATTCGTAAATTGTAATTGATTTGTTATGATAATCACTATCCAACAAATTTCGACGGTGTCGCGCGAGTTGCATACGATAAGGCGCACCTATGTTCACGGTGAAAAAAGTTCTTCAATTCAGTCGTCAGATGGCGATACGATTTCAGACTCCGTCATCGCGACAGCACTGACCTAGGGCAGAGGCACCTGTCGCAGGGTCGATGACCCTTGTGACGTCAAAGAGTTCGCATGGGGGTTGCGTCAACGAAACATGACTGTTTCTGACTGCAATAAAAGCAAATGAAAAGACTTATTCAATCAATTTATTTTTAGTAAACAATTACTAATTTTGCATGTAGGATAACTTTTCGACAATACCTTTACTATATTCTCAGACATACTTATAATGATTTTTTTCCTTTAACGCAACTTTTATGAGCGACAGATGCAGTATAATAAAACATACAAGCATATAAAATAAGACATCCTTTATACTTACTGATCTGATATTCGCACATGTCTGCGACTCTGGCAATCGTTAGTTTTCTATTTTGCGGGCAAACTACCGTTTGCAGATAGTGCAGAAAATCTGAATGCCGAAAACTATGCAGCAGAGGATCTGGACGGACGACTGACGACTTTATACATATTTTTTTTTTTCAATAAGCGAAACTCGAATGATAGATATTAGAATAACTTTCAACGATTATTCATAATTTTCTAATGCAATTATTTTCGATATAAACTTTTGATCTAATGTATCCTAAATCCCTGTTGATCGAAACGTATAGACTCATAGAACCGATCCGTACCAATTGAAGTCTTACAGTCTTACCGACTACTGCTGGGTGACACGAGCAGCTGGTAATAGGGTAAAAAAAAAAAAAAAAAAAAATTTCAAACAATGAGATTTATCAAATTTCAAAGTTTTTATAATATTGAATTTTGCACCCTGGTTGAGATTAGCACGATTCGATATCTTCGCTAATTCAAGTTCTACTGATTTTGCTCACCGTTGTTTTCGACAATTTTCTTCAGTCGATATCGGAGGTATTTCAATATTACGAAGTCGATAAGAAGCACGTTTTTATTCTAAAATCAGGTAATAGTAATAAAACCGATCATTATCGTATTTATACCTATAGAATAAAATATATTGATTAGTTATTAAAAATCGAGAAAATTTTTTATTTTCATTTATTATTAATATTAATCGTTCTACAGTGTGTTTTTTTTTTTTTTTTTTTTTTTTTTTTTGGTTTGTTTTTTTTTTTGCGTTTTTTCTTCTGTTTTTCGTTAATATATATACAAAGGACAGGCTAAAAAACTGCTGAACAATTCAATAATAATAATAATAATATGCAACTATATAAAATGATTGGAGGAAAAATAAAAAAATAAAAATATATATATATATAGGTATCATGATATTACAACAGCCAAGCATGATAATGGAAATGAAAAAAAATTTTCCACCCTATATACCTATAACAATTTTGCTTGTAGTAATACATAATATAATATCATGTATCGCACCTGAAATAAAACTGTTTGTTAATTTATTATTATTTATTAAATTGTTTTGTTTTCTTGTTGTTTTTCTCTTTATTTTGTTCTTTTTTTTTTTTTTTATTTTTTATTTTTTTTTTTTGTTTGTTTTTTAGTTTTTTTTTTTTTTTTTTTGTCCACAACTAGGTTTTCAACTTCTACGTTCTAATTTCGTGTACATGGTCTAATTACTATAAAAATTAACTTCCTTATATAATCACGTGTTTGCATGTTTATATAATATGTAATGTATGTATACATAGTTTGTTTTAATATAATAATATACGGTATAATATTTCCATATAATTCTAATTGTCTTATCATATACTTGTCTTTTCTTATTTTTTTTTTTTTTTTTTTCTTTTTTCTTTTTTCTTTTTATTTATTATTATTATTATTATTTATTCATTTATCATTTATTACATTATATGTGGGGAGGCAAAATAGGAACTGTGATCGCCTGATGTACTCTGTCCGATTCTCTCCTCTCGCACCAACAAAATATTTCATCATTTTCAATCAAAAACGAGAAAAACTTTTTTCCTATTACTTCTTTTTTTTTTTTTTTTTTTTTTTCTTCTTCGCGATATTTCATTCGTATACTCATTTAGTTTCATCTCCTTATATATCAGAAACAGACAAAATATGACTGAAATTCAATTTCTTATTTTTTTTTTATTTTTATTTTTATTTTTATTTTTTATTTTTTTTTTTT
>OX031020.1:1800400-1805400 GCA_943736025.1 Tenthredo mesomela | reverse complement strand
TGTAAAGAATAACCTGTGTAGATATATCATAAGTATCACGGCCTGCCTGCTTGAGATTTCCTGAGTTTATTTATAATAATATGTAAGTACCTGAGTCCACTATATTCCCCCTGATCCATCGTCCGGGAATATTAATTCAATATCTGTATACTATATATGTATTATATATATATTTAATATTAATTATTTAATTTTTTGTTTAAGTACTGCGCAAAAGTTTTAAAGCAGAAAAAAACAAATCGTAACACTACTTTTTTTTTTTTATTTTATTTTTTATTTATTTATTTTTTTTCTGTTTCGTTTTTTCTTTAGTGTTATTTTTTTTTTTTTTTTTTAATTATTATCGTATAACTTGTTTATTATTAATAATATACCCGTACTTTGAACCAGGGATTTTTAATGTGTAGTAATTATATGTATAAAGTATTTAACGTATTTTATACGCCGATTCTCAACTGTTGAAATACTGTTTAAATATAATAGCTGTATATATATATATATATTTATAGATTATTTATACGGAGATAATAATATATATATATATATATAAATATATATTATATATATTTATATACTATAAATATAAGGTATATTTTATATGTGTGTCAAATGGGAATGACTACATACTTGAGAACATCATTTATATTTGAAAATATACCCTTATAATATATAAATATATATAATATATATAATTATATGTTTTAACGTATGTTGTTATATGAAAATCATTCACATAAATACTGCAATAAATGTTGTATATATCTATATTATCTATACTACGTATGTGTATTATTATAATATATATAATATATACGTAGATAGATTTATGTAGTTGTATGTATATTATATGTATACGACGACGGTATGGCATTTCATATATATGTATTAATAATTAAAATAAGAAATGCCCCTTTTTTTATGTGACTCGATAATAATTATTCAAAATATTATTATAGGATGCGAGGGGAGAGGGATATTGGAGAAAAATAATTCTCATTGTAAATGGAATAATACATAATAATAATAATGATAATAATAATAATAATAATAATAATAATAATAATAATAATAATAATACGGGTAGACTGATTTTATATAAAAATGATAAGTATTTTATATCCTGATGCATTATTCAATAAAAAAAAAAAAAATGCTTTCAATTCGCCTGGTTATATTATTATTATCTTTATCCATTTTTTTTGTTTTTTTTTTGTTGTTTTTTTTTTTTTGTTTTTTTCATTCTTTTTTTTTTAAACGTATAAAAAAATGACCCGTATACATGTATATTATATACTATTTATGTATAGATATGGAGGAGATTACTGGACTTTCATGTGTCTCATGTATAAACACATGTTAATGTTAATATTAATAATAATAATAATTAACGTATAAGTATAAAAACTTAAAAGAGTGAGTGAGTGAGTGAGTGAGTAAGTGAGAGAGATCCATAAGATTGATTTATTTGAATCCTAAAAAATATATTTTAATGAGAAAAAAAATAAATAAATAAATCGATGATTTATTTGTGGTGTTAAGATTATTTTTTTTTTTTTTTTTTTTTATTTTTATTTTTTCGTTTTTCATTTTATTTTTTTGCTTCTTTTGTTTATTAAATAAAAATAAAAAAGAGAGAGCCTATCCATCGAGATAACAACAATTATTATTTAATTAAGTATATTAAGCAGCTATGGCACGAGTGAGTTTTGAATAGGTATTTTTTTTTTTTTTTTTTTCTTTTCCTAATCATCGTAGTCGTTATTAATCTTATTATTATTATTATTATTATTATTATTATTTAAATTTCTTCATCTAATATTTGATATTATTATTATTATTATTATTATTATTATTAATATTATTATTATTATTATTATTCTGTTTTCTTCTTTTATGATGAAAATTTGTACTCGGAATGAATATTATTATACTATTTAATCGTCGATCGTTTTTATTAGAAAAACGTACTATTTAAAGAGAGCTCTTCAAGGCAAGAAGTGGTTTTTATTTATTTATTTTATTTATTTATTTTTTTTTTTTTTGTACGCGTGCGGTTATACCCATATAATATAGTTATATTATATAAGCTGGCTTTCGATATATAACGTTTATCCAAAATGAAAAATGAAAGAAAAAAACTTGATTTTATTTTACTTTTATTCATTCATTTATTTATTTATTTATTTATTTATTTATTTATTTATGAATTTTTTCTTTTTTCTTTTCTCTCTCGTACTTGAACTCTGCCTAGCTGCAGTTTCTGCATAACCAGCCCGAGCTGTGGACGCGTATAATTATATTATACATTTAGCTTTTAAAAATTGAGGTAATAAGTTCTGTCAATAATATACTTTATATATATATATACATATATGTATACATAATATATACGCCCATGATATATTATAATATGTATAATAATAATGTGAAAAATATTGCTAACCTGTGTTTTATTCTCAACGTTCGATTACGAAAATTGTACTTTTTTTTTCTACATTTTTTTTTTTTTTTTTGCTTTTTTTTTTTTTTTGGACGTAAATATGAATATATGTAGTCTAAAAAACTTTTATCATTATATATGTATATTATCGTTATTATTTATCAATAATTCAACTATTTTTTTTTTTTCTCCAAATTTTCTTTTTTTTTTTTCCATATTCTTATTTATTCATTTTTTTTTTTTTTTTTCAATAAATCTTCATCTTTGTCTTATTTTTTTTTTTTTTTTCTCGTATACACTCGTGTAGATCAATTATCATTTCGTATACAACGTATTTAAATGTACATGCGGACGAGTTATTAAGGGTATACATTCGTGTATAAGCATTCTTACTTTTTTTTTTTTTTCTTTCTGTACATATAAATATATATATGTATGTGTGTGTGTGTATATATAAAGAATTTAACTATTTTCTTTTTTTTTTTTTTTTTTTCAAATTTTTCTTCACTAATTTCATTATTTTTTCTCTCTCGCTCATTTCTAATATCGTCCACAGCCGGGAGCTTTTGCATAGCTACTAATTATCGTTTTTTTTTTTTTTTTTTACTATTTATTTATTTAATTTTTGCCTTTCTTGTTGTTATTTTTGTTGTTGTTGTTGTTCAGTTTAATATTCTTCTTAGTTTTTCTTTTTTTTCTTTTTTTATTCTTCCTTTTCTCAATGAATCGTCAAATTGTTCGTAATATAGTATTTTTTTTGTTCTTGTTCTTGTTCTTCTTCTTCTTCGTCTTAGTTTTCTTCGATTTTGTTTTCGATCTTTCTTTTCCTTTCTTTTCTATTCTTTTCTTTTCAAGTCAATTATTCTTTATTATTTATTACTATAATAATAATAATAATTAAATTTCTTGCAGTTCTTATGATCTACGGTTAGTTGTATACTCAGAGTATTTTTTTTTCTTTTTTTTTTTTTTTTTTTTTTTTATTCTTCTTCTTTATTCTTTACCATCTAGCCTAACTAACTAACTAACTATCTAACTAACTATTTATTCTCTTTCATCGTTTAACTATAATTATATATATATATATACATATACATATACATATATATATATATATATATATATATATATATATATATATATATATATATATATATATATGAATACCTATAATAATATTAATCTTTCATCGTTAAACGCGCTTATATGTATATAGATTCCCCGCATTATATATGTTTATACTATATATATATATATATATATATATATAGGTATATATAATTAAAACGCGAATATTAACGATATTTAAGAAGTTCTTCTTTCTCACTTTTTTTATTCTCAATTTTTTTTTTATTTTTTATTTTTTATTTTTGCGGGAAATCCCCCTGCCGTTTTATATATTGCTAATACCTAATATTATATATAGTATATTTAGTAAATAATAGGTATTCTCAATTATTTCTTTTTATCTTCTCCCTTTCTTATTAAACTTACGTTATATATGTGTATTTATATACATATATATATATATTTATATATATACCTATATATATATATAAATACACATTGTATATTAGTAGGAACCATTTTACAACTATAATATCCGAGCCGGTTTTTTCTATTTCTTTGAAATAATTAAACAAAAAAAAAAAAAATAAAAAATCATTTTTCGTTATATGTAGTTATCGTCGTCGTCAATAATTATCAAATTATTTTGGTTTTACTCATTTTTTTTTTTTTTTTTTTTTTTTTTTTTTTTTTTTTTTTTTTTTTTCTACCGAAAGTACAGTAAAGTATAGCTGTATAAAAATCATTCTCATTATAGGCTTATCATTGCACTTTCATATTGAATGGATATTATTAAACTGTTTTACAATCGAATTAAAAATCATAAAAAAAAAAAAAAAATAAAAATAAAAAAATATGGCTAATTATTTATTTCCATTTTTTATGAAATTTCTGGTGAGATTGAAAAACCGACGGGACAAACCTAAGAAACTAAGTAAGTCATGGCAAGGTGTTTTGTTATTTAGTTAATTTCGTTATAAATTTTTTTTTTTTTTTTTTGTGAGTTTTTTTTTTTCAATTAAATTAAACATTAATCATTACCGTAACGATGATATATAAAATATCTTGCTTATAGAAAATCGATTAAAATATATTATAACACAAAGAAAACGTGTTAATTATATAATATTTATATAGAGAGAGAGAGAGAGAGAGAGAGAGAGAGAGAGAGAGAAAGTCGCAGACATTACAGAGAGTGATTGAAAAAAAAAAAAAAAAAAAAGAATAAAAAAAATAGTAATTCTTTATCAATATTTTTTTTACTTTAGTCTTCCTCGTCGTAATCATCATCATCATGTAAACTAAAATATATTAAACGCGAATAAAAAATAAATGTAAATAATAATATTATTAATATTTTGATTTTAAACTTTGATCATTACTTTCGATATCTAGTCGGTTTTCAATTCTTATTAGTTTTTTTTTTTTTTTTATTCCATTCCTTAATCACACTCTTCCTTCATTTACTAAATCATATAATTATTACGATAAT
>OX031020.1:1795400-1797900 GCA_943736025.1 Tenthredo mesomela | reverse complement strand
TCCATCGCTGTCTGTACTTGATTAATATTCGGTTCGTTTCTATCCTCGTGAACAACGCCTGGCCCCCTACCCTCGTCTCTACCAATAATTGGATAATCGTCTATACCCCTTCCGCCAATTTTGTCCATAGCACTCATATGTGCCATTTTAGCAGCATGTGCAGCCGCAACAGCGGCAGCTTGTTCGGGGCTAAGTCCTATAGTAAGTCCGCTATTTTCGGCGATAAATTGTAGGTAAGTATCTAAAATCGCTGAACCAGTTGCGCTGTTGTGATGTCCTGGTCCAGGATGACCGGGTGGATGAAGTGGCGCGGTGTTTGGTTCTCGGCTATGGTGTATATGGTCTAAACTCGACTTTGCTGCTATAGCCGTTGGCGTTTTATTTATCTTTGTTATAACCGTGTTGTTATTTGGTGTAGGTGAACCGTAACGAAGACTAAGGGGTAGGGTAAGATCTTCGGGATCATCACCGCCGCATACAGAACTTCCGGTTTCAGAAGGAGCACCTCTAGGAAGTTCAAGTCTCATATCACCCCGTCTAGGACCCGTAGGACTAGCCCTAGCCCTAAGTTCAGCTGGTGATACTTTAACGCCAGCTTTAGCTAACAGTCTAGATGCTAGTTCCGGGTCGAATGGACTTGGCATTGGAAGTACGGGAAGATCCTTGGTACTTATTCCACGATGTTGTCGTGACATATGAGAGTGAAGAGAGTTACGTGATTTAGCTACCGTTCCGCATAATACACAACGATAACCGGGGCATATTGTATGTTTGTCTTCAAGGTGGGTACGTAACGTGTGAGCCGAACGGTATATCTTTCCACACTTCGGACAAGGCCTTGGATCCGTAGCGCGTACACGCATCATGTCCAATCCTCGACGGGCAACTGTAACGAGAAAAGAATAAAAGAAAAACAAAATTAACTTTTTTCTTTTATTTATTTATTTATTTATTTATTTATTTATTTATTTTCTATCATTTATATATCATTTTCAAACTTTTTTTTTTTTTTTTTTTTTTTTTTTTTTCCATACTTTTTATCTTCCTCTTTTTTATAAATATAAATCATGCAATTTTTAACACGGGGGAGTCTATACGATTATCTTACGCTGCAAGCGCGATCTAACGCGTATGAGACCGCGGAGTGGGGGAAGCCGAGAGCTCAGTCTTTCTCGAGCGTTGCAGCGTGGAGGTAGAGAAGAGGTCTGTCCATAGAAAGGCGGATTTGAATAGATTTTCAAGTTACTTGAGGCTGTCTTTGAGATTTGGATAAAATTATTTCGTCAATAATAATTATATCATAATAAAAAAATAAAAAAATCAAGTACCTAATTCTTATAACTTTCTATGTACACTTACTTATACACGTTTTAATTTTACGTGCCTGTACTCACGAATAATCACGATATTGGAATATTAATTAAATCAGTTGAGTTGATTGCGGAATGATTTAAGATTTTTGAAAATTTCACTGAATATATATTTGTTTGTTTGTTTTTTTTTTTTTTTTTTTTTTTTTTTTTTTCAATTATACAAAGCATTATACCTAAATAGTATACTTTATTTGATTATATCCTATAGTTCTATCTAAAATAATACAATACTCTATAGTACATAATATTCATCATTCGTATTTATATTTATTTATATGTATATGTATATATATTTTTCATTTTTTTTTTTTTTTTTTTTCTCGTTTTCTTTTTTTTTTTTTTTTTTTTTTTCTTCTTTATAGTAAATATATAATATATATATATATATACACACATATAGATAGTATATATAAAAATTTATTTTATTTTATATCGGGGCTCTATAAATACTGACGTTTTAAACAAGGCTGTAGAAAAATAACGCTAATGGTTATAATAGTATATAGGCTACTTGCTATAAATGCAAAGCAGTATCTAAAAAAAGCCATCGAGTGCCTCTCATATCTTTGCATTCATGTTTATATGTATGTGTATGTGTGTGTGTGTGTATATATATAAATCGATCGTACGTAGTACATTATTACATATTATATAATATGAAACCTCGGGTTCCTATACTCTTTGCTTCTGTTTCTTTTTTTTTTTTTTTTTTCAATTTTTATAGTGAATATTACGCGTTTCACATCCTTTTCACACAACTTTTTTTTTTTTTTTTTTTTTTTTTTTTTTTTATAATCATCAATATCATTAATATTATTAATATTACTATTATATAATGACTTAACACCATTTAACTTAAGGCTGGCTTTTAATCAGCTTAGAGGAACATCTTTTCTTTTTTTTTTTCTTTTTTTTTTTTTCTCAATATTTAATTACACGCCTTTAATAATCATTATAATATTTATATATATACCTATAGCTACTATATAATATAGCACATGTCTATTAACAACCTTATTTAGTCGTTTAGTACCTAGATATAGGATTATATTATAAATTTGTGAAAGAGAAAAATCATTTCGAAATTTCTGTACACTGTCAAATACTGTTTTTAAATAGTTATTGAT
>OX031020.1:1735400-1792900 GCA_943736025.1 Tenthredo mesomela | reverse complement strand
AAGGACGGAGGGCAACGAGTGGTCTGAGCTACGTAAGAAGCTGGTATTGATCCAGTTCCCTATTGCAACTATCTCTGGCACCGATCTGTTTTAGGAAGGTAGGTAGATAGGTGGGTAGGTAGGTACGTAGGTAGGTAGGTGGTTCGGTTCTTGGTACGCAATCGAAATAACAATTATAATCATTGTGCAGAAAAAAAAATCAAAATTTCCAATACCTATATTATTATATTATACACACAAATTTATCGATCATATTATACATAATGTTAATATTAATTGATCGTAAACTAAGGAGACGGAATGCGATTTGTATGAAGAAAAATAAAGAAAGAAGAGAAAAGGGAACAAGATGAGAAAAAAAAAAAAAAAAGATTCATTTATCTATCGTTTCTTTCCTTCCTTCTTGCTTTTTTTATTTTCCTTTTTTTTTTTTTTTTCTTTTCTTACTTCCTTTCTAAATACCCTGCACTTTTCATCGTAAATAGGGTATAATACTTTCACTTTTCTTCGCCATATATTATATACATATACGCATATAGGTATATATAGATATATATACCTCTACAATCCCGTGGTAGAATTGGACCCACTGATTTATGGGGGATGGCAAACATTGAACCAATCTATTAGAATTACTCGTCCGTGTAGTTGGAACTGAACCATCCAGTCTGATATATGTTTGACCTAAACCAGTGAGAGGAACAGTTTCGTATAGGTCCTCTCTCCCTCTCTGGTCTCATCCCCATCCCTCCCCTTTCCCTTGGTTCCTTGAACTGATATCTTTATCCCCATCTTGTGCATTCGAACTTTATATTATTCTCCGTTAGACAGTTTTCTTCTTTTCGTCTTTTTATTTTTTTTTTTTTCTTTCTCTCATTTTCTTTTCCTTTTTTTCTTTTTTTTTTTGCATCAAGTAGGTAATATTGATTTATTTTTCTTTTCCATTTCCTTTTTTCTTCGTTTTTTTTTCACTTTTAGTTCTGTGATAGGTATGTATAGTGCGAAAAATACCGGCTATATATATATATATATATATATTCGGTTCATCGTCAGATTCTTATATCCGTAACGCTAGTGTGTCTATTTCAGCGGGTGATTTTTCTTTTTTTTTTTTTTTTTCGTAATAAAAATCCATACACACACATATATAGGCTGTAAACCTCGACTCGAAAGAGCGAGTTTATGAGGAAACTACATAGAGACATTTCGGGGTAAAAGGGATGGGCGAAAAAGAGAAGTAGAAGGAGACGAAGACGGAGAAAAGGGAGAGAGAAAAAAAAAAACGAAAGAAAAGAGAAAATCGTAAGAGCGAAAACTCGCAAGCAGTAAAATAAGAGAGAGAGAGAAAGAGTGGTAAAAAGGTATAAAAAAAAAAAAAAAAAGAAAAAAGAAAAAGAAAAGGCAACGCGTAAAACCTGATCGTAAAAATGCGCAGTAAAACATTGTCCGCCTCTCCCTTACTCCCACACTCTTCGTCCAACATCCCCTATATACGCGAGTAGTCCTCTGCACACGCGGCTATAACGAAATGCCTTACGGTTACAGAAAAGTTAGATACCTACTGCTTCTTTTCAGTTGTTTTTTTTTTTTTTTTTTTGCTTTTTATTTCTATTTTTTTTTTTTTTCCTCGTCAAATCTATCCCGTTCTTTTGAATTTTGATTGTAACGTCGAAGGAATGTGAAAATTTACTATAGTAGAAGAAGAAGAGATATAGAAAGAGAGACAAACATAAATATATTTTAAGATTTTTGAGTAAACGAATGTAGGAGACGGAAAAAGAAGAAGATAAGTAGGAAAAATAAGGGGGAACAAAAAACGAAGAAGAAGAAAAAAAAAAAGGGAACGATTTGTAACATAAATTCTTGGTCGAAGTCTGAAAGAGGAAACGGATCTCGAGCACCTAGGCCAGCTTCGGGCTTGATTGAATGGAACCGGAGGCTGGAGTTTGAGATGGGTGATGGGGGGAGAAAGATAGAGAGAGAGAGAGAGAGAAAAGGGTAAAGTATAGAAAGAGAGAGAGAGGAAGAAGAAAAAGAAGAAGAGAGAGAGAGGATTTGGTAGCAAGCCATGATGATTGTGGCGGTCCATTAGAGTGCCTGGGCAGGCTTTCGACGTATTGCGGTTTACTCGACTAAAACTGGTGTATGTAATGTATATAGGACGAACAAGTAGATAGGCAGTACGTGTCGCTATTCGTATAGTATTCTACTATACATAGTATATGAATGTAAAAAGTTTTGTATCATGTATATGTAGCTATAGCTACTTATTTTGAAAATAGATGGAAAAAGAAGAAGTAGAAAAAGAAAATCTCGATCATTAATACGAATGAATAGAGAAGTAAGATAGGTTGGGGAAAAAAAAAAAAAAAAAAAAAAAAAAAAATTGCATCCGTAGCGATTTTAAAGTCGGTAAAACTTCTTTCCCTGTTCTTATTTTTTTTTTCTTTTTTTTTTTTTTCTTTTTGCAAATCTTGACGTGTCTGGGAACGTCCAATATCCGCAACTTACAATAGCAATTTAAAACGTCTGTCAAGTCTGCGCAGCCCCATCCAACCTAAATATACCAAACCCACCCTACAACTCCCTCTTCTTCCTATACTCCGCGGCGTTTTACTCTTTTAAATATATATATATATATATATATACCTATATAAGGTACATACACGTGTATATAACTCGATATACATACACATATATATATATATCTACAAGTTTCTGTATTAACTTATTTGCGACAAATATAGACGGTGTATTGTTTAAATAAAGAAAGAACTTTTTTTTTCTTTTTTTTTTTTTGTAAGTAAAATAAATTTTTTTACTAATTAAAAAGTAAAATGATAACAGTATAGTGCAGATAGTAAGAAGAATAAGAATAAGAATGAGAAAAAAAAAAAAAAAAAAAAAAAAACTATTATTTTTCAAATAAATAAATTCAAACGATTTGAGACACCCTATCTATAGCTATGTGTATTTAAATCTGTACATATATGTGTACCTATTCGTATATTATATAGGTATGTACAGATTTAGGTTTATATATATATATATATATATATATATATATATATATATATATATATATATATATAGAAAACTGTATCTTATTCGCCTGGCGTACTACTACTTGATTCCAATCTGATATCGCCGCGTGTTCCTAGCATATTGTACCGAAATAGAAAAGAATCGTAGATGTGAAAGAGAGGAATGGTGTGCTCTTCCTTCTCTCGACTCTTCGTTTCCTATCCTATTCTATCCTATTCTCTTCTCTTCTCTTCTCTCAGAGCAATATTTCGTATCTTTATCATTCAAGCTCGAGCGGAGAATATATAGAATAAAATAAAATATAATATAATATAATATAATAGAACAGAATAGGACAGAATAATTAAATCCTGGTTAAAAAATTGAATCATTAAAAATGTGTGAAAAAAAAAAAAAAATTCCAGATAAAAGGAAAAACTGTTTCGAATCGCGCGCGAAAGCGTGAAGAATTGTGAGTCGCGAATCCCTGAGGGATGTCTTTTGGTTTCCCTCGGGTGCTAATCATAAAGGGAAAATCCCTCTAGACTCTGATATCTGCGCTATACAGAATCATAGTCAAAGTAAAAGGAGAAAACAACAATAACAATAACAATAACAATAATAATAACAATAATAATCATAATAATAATAATAATAAACGCAAGATAAAATACGATTTTATCATCTCAACTGACTATATAAATCGTTTAGTGTATACAGATATGAATAAAAACGTTTTTTTTTTTTTTTTTTTTTTCTTACGTTTTAGCTATGCTTCGTCTACGCATATTATATATAATATAAAAAAAGAAAAGTCAATCGACGATTGAACAAGAATCAAAAATGGTATAAGTGTTTTTTTTTTTTTTTGTCCTGTCTTTTTTTTTTTTTTTTTTTTTTTCTTTTTCTTTTTATACACGTATAGGTATATATAGAAAGAACTAAGAGAGTTTTATCGAAGAAGTAGAAACCGGAGGCGAAAAGTGACGATACTTGTTTTCGGCGAATTGAAAAAGCATGTTTGCTCCGTGTTTGCCAACGGCTTTTGGGGTACAGCGCCCGCAAGGCAAGGAAAGGCAAGGCAAGGCAAGTGAAGAAAGAGAAAATTCACTAACTCACACACTCGCTCATTCACTCTTTCTGTATATATCCTTTCTCTTTTTCTTTGGTAGGTACATGGAATCGACCGTTTCAGATTCATAAGAGAAAAGCGAATATCCCGAGCGGTAGTGGTGGTAGTTGTAATAGTAGTAGTGGTAGTTGTAATAGTAGTAGTGGTGGTTGTGATGGTGGTGGGTCTCAACACTCGGTTCTAACGTTAGGAAGAAAAAAAATAGAGGGTGAATTGACGTTGTTGGAATGACTTGAGGGGCGAGCCAGGGCGTCGGTTGAGGAAAGAAAAAGAAATAAGAAGAGGAGAAAAGAGGAAAGTAAAGTAAAGGGAAGGAAAGGAAAGGAAAAAGCAAGGAAAAGCAAGGAGGAGAATATCCTGGTGGAAGGGGGTAGTAGTCGACCGTCGTATCGTGGCTGGGGGTAGCCGGGGGCAAGTGAGGCCAGATCAATGCGGACATGTGCGGGGAATTGCACGGGCATCGATCCCAGGACCCTCAGGAAGCTTCGAAAGCCTTCTCTGGCTCCTCGACCTTCTTAGACTGCCCGAGTCAGTTTTTACGTCTTTCTAATTCATTCGCCGTATCAGATCTCAAATTCCAAATTTTCCTCCCATCATTTTCTCTCTCTCCCCCCTTTTTAATAGTTGCTACATTTTTATTCATTTTTTTTTTCTTCCATCGAATTCATTTTTATCGAATTACAAATTGCATATTATGCCAAGTATATATGTATATACGGGTCAATTTTCTTGAAAAGAAAGAAAATACGAGAGAAAAAAAAAGGGGGAAGAGGGGGCGAATCGCATATGGTCAAAGGTGACAGAAAGTGACATGGACGAGGTACGAGATATATAGAGAGAGAGAGAAAGCGAGAAAGGGCGAAAACTAAGCGAACCGTACCGGGATTCGCCACTGAGGAAAAGTGAAAGATCAAAACACGTCAGTTCGACCCGCGCGTCGTCTGTACATCCCGCGGGACAACCGCGTGCGCCTTGACTGATGTATAAAAAGGTTAGAAGCTTTTAGAGGAAAGAAGGAAGAAGGAGAAAAAAAAAAAAAAAAGTAAAAACGGTATAGAAAATGTATAGCCGAATTATTATCCATCTCTCGAAATCGAAATGTATAAATACTATATATGTAGTAAAATCTTCTCGATAAATGATCGATAAGACACAATATAATAAGAATTATTTTTTTTTAATATTTGATAAAATATTTTGTAAAAATAAAAAATAAAAAATAAAAAATAAAATAATAATGATAATTCTACTCATGTATATCATTTTTACACGGTATTACCGTGCCGTGTAAAGGTATATAGAGAGGGCGAGAGAGTAGGTATAGATCGATCAAAGAAAAGAGGTTCTTGAACAAAGAGAGAGAGAGAGAGAGAGAGAGAAAATGCGTTGAAAGTCGAGATAGCGGATAAGACCTGGGGGTCACGTGATAAGGAATGCCTTGAGGGTTAAGGACCGAGAGGACACGTGTGTCCTGGGCCAACTATCCTTAATCCTCTTCTCTCCCCTTGCCCTTCTATCTTCTCTCTCTCTCTTCTTCATCTCTCGCGTAACCGCTTTTTTTTTTTTTTATTTTTATTTTTTTCCTTTTCCTTTCCATCTCTATCTTACTTTCTTCCTGCTTGGTTCCCGCTTTCTTTAATACCCCATCTATACCACTTCTTTTTCTACGTCCACTTCTACTTCCACTTCGTATACTCGCAGAACCCTTAGACTAAAAGAAAGGACAGAGATATCCTGGCTATATTACTTCCCTTCGGACAAATGACAATTGTAATTCGCCTCTGATCCGCAACCGTTACTCTCTAACGTCGCCGCGAGGGATGGAGAAGGATGAAAAGAAAAAAAAGAACAAGAAGAAGAAGAAATAAGACCCGGAAAAATAAATTGTCTGTAGGTAATACTCAAAGGATAAAAAAAAAAAAAAAAAAAAAAAAAAAAAAAAAAAAAAAAAAAAAAAAAAAAACCCCTCTATCAATTTGAATCTATTTGGATTTGAAAACAGTTTTTTCTTTCTTTTTCCTTAACCTTGTATTTGATTTACTTTTTTTGTTTTCTATTTTTTTTTTTTTTTTTAGTGAGAACTAAGAAACCGTTGAAATTAATTAATCAACTTTTTCCTTTCATCATTGTACAGGGGAAAAAAAAAAAAAAAAATTCATTTTCAAAAATAATAAAATAGATGTAAAAAAAAAAAAAAAAAAATTAAAAAATATGTATTATAAATTCTCTTTTAATTCATTACTATATATGTATACTATATCGTGAGGTATGGTATAATAGTCACATGGGCAATGACGGTGTAGGGTCTGAGGATAAGAATCTGTTGTATATACCGAACGAAAAGGAGAGAAAAAGAAAAAAGAAGAGAGAGAAGAGAGAGAGAAAAGAGAGAGGGGCTATCTGGATCGAATCTGAGCTGTGATAGATGGCCTCTAATCTACAAACGTACCTAAATGTAATCGAAAGTTAGCCACACGACCACCACACACCAACCAAACCCACCTTATATCCTGAGAAATAGGGCGAGTGTAATTTCTTTCAACGATTTTTTTTTCCTACGGCATGGTAGAAGCCAACTTGGTCAAAAATAACCGCAGGAAATAACCCTATCTTATCTGAAAACCTTTAAACGTCGTTCAATTTCGTAAAAGATAAAATGGAAAAGTCAGGAAGAAAACAAAAAATTTTATAACCATAAGGGGAAGAAAAAAAAATTGAAAAAAAAATGAAAAAAAAAAAAAAATAAATGTATAATATGTGTATGTGTATGTATTATATAGTGAGACAGGACACAAACAGGATTATATTATATACCTAGACGAGATTGACAACGTCGTGGCGCCGCGCGTCTTTCGGACAAAAAGTTGGGCAGTTTAATTTTAAGGAGCTATTTGAACGGGGGTTTCGGGGGTAGTTTTGGTCTCGTTCAGTTTGGTGGCTAAGGCGAACGCTCGTTTCAGGGTATAACACAGTTCTTTCACGATTTATCGAAGCACCCTTATTTACTGTAAGTGTATGTGTCTGTGTGTGTGTGTGTGTATATATATATATATATACGCACACACACACAAGTCCGAAGAAAACCGCCTACGAAATCTCATACCAAAACTCTTTGGGTATTATAGTCAGTCCCTAAAAAAAAGTTTTAGTTCCTTTCTAGGAAAAGTAAAAATTATCTCAAAACTTCGGCAATTGGTACGGAAGCGGAAGCGAAAAATATAAAAAGAAAGATTCGAATAAAAATGCATGTAGAAGTATTTTTCTCTCTACTTTCTATATAATTTTTTTTTTCTTTGTTTTTTGTTTTACTTTTTCGCAGAAAACTTTCCAGGTTCATAATAATAATAAAAAAAAAAAAAATTAAAGAGTCGCGTGAGAATCAAATCTTCGAATATGCGAAACAGAAAAAAAAAAAAAAACCCCAAGAAAAAAATAAAATCACATAAGGGTATAGAAACGCAAGATGAGATAAGGGTCTGTGCGCAGGAGATACGGTTTCGCCCATTTACGTGATTACGCTCTCGAAACAGAGCTGAGGAGGCGTATAGGGTAGGTATAGGTATAAGGAAAGAGAGAAGAGGGTTTTCTCTCGGTGTAGAAGTGAAGGCAGGTCTTTTTTTTTTTCTTTCTTTCTTTTTTCTTTTCCTTACTTTCTTTTCTTTTTTTTTTTTTTTTTTTCCTATTTCTTTTTTTTTTCTTTTCTTTTCTTTCTATATAGTAGACTTTTACGCTGATGGCACGAAATAAGAACAAAACGAAGGGAGTGGTCAGAAGGTATAGGTAAGGTAAGTAAGTAAGTACGAAAAGATTCTCACATAGAACTCTGAGAATAAAATCGAGGATGAAGATAAAAAAGAAGACTAAAGAAAAGTGAAAAAAAAAAAAAAAAAAAAAAAAGACAGAGAAACACGATTTCGTAAGAAATGAGTACTACTACTGTGAATTTCTGCACAACGTTATCACGTGGCCTCTACACAGCATCACGTGTACTTGACGTATTTTTTCCGTTAAGGTTTGGGGGATCTCGGGGATACTAGAAGAGGGTGGTCGAAAATCTTGAGAAAAAATCGTATATATATATGAAATAAGAATAAAGAAAAAGAGAAATAAAGAGAGAGAGAAAAAAAAAAAAAAAAAGAAACTGAGGAAAATAGAACCGAGGGTTATATCTTGGGCTCATACGAATTCGCGGAAAGAGAACAGAACGAGATTGGATAAGGGTGCTACAGGGTGGTATATACGGGGGTGGTTTATTTTTTTAGAAGAAGAAAACAGCTCCCTGAATTTTAGAGAGAATAGAAAAAAAAAAATGAAAAACAAAAAAATAAACAAAACTACCCAAAATTGAAAATTGAAAATTGAAAATTGAAAAAAAAAAAAAAAAAAAAAAGAATCGTTTGCAAATTTGTGTGAAAAATGAAGAGAAATAAAAAAAATGTAAGTTAAAATTGAAATTAAAATGAAATCGAGGAAGAATCGAGTCCGACGAACCCTTGGGTCTGCTAGGTCCGTGTTACTTTGGGGGGGGGAGGGGGGCAAGGGGATAGAGAATAGCCGACCCAATGAGAATTCGAGAGGGAGAAAGATAGATATAGAGACGAAGTGGTGGGCGCTGTTTGTCGAATCGTCGAGAGATCAATACACGAACGAGTACCTACCTACGATGTAGGTACGAGAGTAGGTGGTAGTACCTAGTAGACGAAATTACAATCCGTTCGTTGAGTTTCGAATTCTCCATGAAATAGACGAGATATAAAAAAAAAAAATTTAAATACCAAACAGAGAATAAAAATTCAAAAATGAAAATTGACAAAATTTAAAACTGAAATACTGAAAATTTTTTTTTTAAGAAATCAAAAGTTTAACGAATTTTACAAATTTCTCTTCATCATTCGTAGTTTCAATTTTTTTATTTTTTTTTTTTTTTTCACCTATTATATTCGATAGTATTTCGTAACAATCACATGGGGTCTCTATCTACTAATGTGCTAAAAATGAGATATGAGAAATGAATTTAAAAAAAAAAAAAAAAAAATTAAATTCAAAATTCGCGTGTGAATTTTATTCCCGAAATAAATAAAAATAAAATAGCTACTCCGTCTGATCGGGGTTTCGGTAGTTTAGAGGGTGAGAAAAAAGCATCGCATGTCCGTCAGCGCCTTCCACCACCACTACCACCTTGGATTAAAGAAGAATTCGATAGTAAGAAGGGTGTTGGGTGTTGGGTGGAGGGTTGAGGGCTGAGGGCTAAGGGTTGAGGGTTGAGGGTTGAGGGTTGAAGTCCGCTGACTGACTGGGTTCACGAAGTTTTTCGTGGTTGGTATAGGTATAGGTATAGGTGTAGGTGTGGGTGTATAAGGGGTTTAGGGGTAAGAGATGGTCGGGCGTAGAGAGAGAGAAAAAGAGAGAGAGAGAGAAAGGTAGAAGCGACGTAATGGAGGAGAGAGCGAAGGATTAATTGTACCCGACGAAGAAGTGAGCGAAGTAAAAGAGAGAGAGAGAGAGAGAGAGAGAGAAATAGAAATGAGGGGGCGAGGAAAATACGAAGGCTTTTTCGTTCGATATAAAAAGAGGCTAGATTTTATCCGATAGAGGTTTTCGCTATACACAGTGAAAAAAAGAAGTTAAAAACAAAAAAAAAAACAAAAAATTCAAAAGAAGACCCAATACTCTTATCGTACTTAATTTTTGCCAAAAAAACGAAAAAAAAAAAATAAAAATAAAAATAAAAATCGATTTTGTAGAGAGGTCTTAGCGTTAAGTCATCCCGCGGCAATAAACAGGGATATGGAGTGGTATATATCCCGTTCGGTAAAATAGTTTATGGTATTTTTACGGTCTCCCTTTACCCACCTCCCCCTATTCCCCTATTCCCCTCTTAACCCCCTGTATAACGGACATAAATTAAAGCAATCATATTTTCGATTTATCGTCAGATTTGAGTTGTTTTAGAAAGCTTTACGACGATATTAGATTTTCAATGGTCTTAGATTGAACCAATTTATTACATTTTATGGTTCTTCTCGAGCTCAGATTCCGAAACCCTAGAGCCCACATCCACGCATACTATAATAATATATATAACGATCTTCCAAAAATACCTTATTCAAATTCAATTTTTTTTTTTTTTTTTCCTTCTTTTTCTTTTTTTTTTTTGTTTTTTTTGTTTTTCTCTTTTATATATTCGATAATCATTTCTTAAACCTATAAGATAACAAGACTATAATATAATATAATATAATATTAACGTATTAAAAATAGTAAAAGTAGAAAGAAAAGAAAAAAAAAAAACACAAGAAATTTCGAACAAAATCCCATAAATCACAATATCGTATTTTTTTTTTTTTTTTTGTTTTCATCCCTAAGCAATCCAGCTGCTAAAACTTGGCAAGAAAAAAAAAAAAAAAAAAAAAAAAAAAAAAAAGAAACAGAGAAGAAAAAATTGCGAAAATATTTACACTTATCGATATTTATAATATATAAGTCTTTTTTTTTTTTTTTTTTTTTTTTGTTCAATTTCTGTATCCAATTTCGTAATTTCGTAATTTTATTTTTATTTTCCGAATAAGAAAATGTATATTATGTAAAATGGATATTTCTGAAATTTGTTTTTGTTTGTTCTAAAAACTGTATCAGTGTTTGTCGTCCCCCCATCTCGTAGCGTTTGAATACTGTTGATTTTGTTGTCCTGTAATAATTTGATTTGTACTACCAGAATGTGCCGGTTGCATTTGATATACAGGATAACTTTTTCTTTTCCTAATACCGTGCATAGACAACAAATGTATTTGTAAATACTGTTTAGTTTTAAACTGTTTGTTACACACGTGACAAGATATATACTCGGTCTGTACCGTATGAACATTAACAATATGTTGTTTAAGATTTGAATTATTTGAATAAATTTTACCGCACTCGGGACATTTAGGTTTACTACCGGATTGATTAGAACCATTATTATCAGCTGCCTGTTGGGCTGCAGCAGCCGCAGCAAGATAACTATCAGCTCTTGCATGAAGCATAGCAATTCCTTCCAATTTTTTTTTCGTACTATTACTTCCGGTACAAGATTGTAACATTATATTTATCGGGTCATTATTTTTCGTAGAATTATTGCTGCAATTTTGTTGTTGCTGTTGTTGTTGTTGTTGTTGTTGTTGTTGATGATGTTGATGTTGTTGTTGTTGTAAACTATGTTGTAAATTATTTTGTAATTTTTGATGAATAATCGTAAGTTGTTCATTAGTCGTAGAATTATTTAAAGTTGTTTGTTGTTGTTGTTGTTGTTGTTGTTGTGGCTGTTGACTTAGGCTGGTGGTTGCTTGTTGAATAAGGGCAGATATGTCCTGCTGTTTTTGATTCAGCATTGTTCCATGCTGTGTTTGATAACTTCCGGTTATCGATAGGTCAGGATTCCTCGAAGATGAACTTCCGGGTAGCCATCCGGAACTCGAGGCTGAACCATCTCCACCCGAGGGCTGCCATCGCCCTGGAACCACCAGCCAATGTCACTCTTCAGCCAATCTTCACGATTCCTTAAACACTATTTTATTTCTCTCTTTCTTTCTTTCTCTCTCTCTCTCTCTCTCTCTCTCTTTCATCCCTCTCTTTCACCCCACCCCACCCCTCCTCTCTCGCGCTCTCTATCTCTCTCTCTCTCTCTAATTCCTTTATCATTTATTTATTATTTATTTATTTTGTTAATTGATTTTTTTTTTTTTTTTTTTTCTTTTTTCTCTCGAGAATCATACGTGTTGATCTTCCTTATCTATGATACGTATTATAATATCATTTCATTGATTTATTTTTATTTTCCGTTATTTTTGTTTTTGTTTTTCTCTTTTTGTTTGCTTTTTTTATTTATTTATTTATTTTTTTTTTCAAAAATGGTCGGAAGAACCCAAAATTTGAAAATCAACAAAATGTGTAATTTAAAATTATATTCTTTAATATCATTATTATTATCATTATTGTTATTTTATCTCGTAGATTTCAATCTTCTCAAAGTTGTCCGTCCAATTCAGTTTTTTTTTTTTTTTTCTTTTATTTATTTATTTTTTTTTTTTTTTTTATTGACTTATAATATAGTAGTTAAATAAAAGATGGGTGTGACGAGAGGTATAAGTACCTACTGTATACCTCGATTTCGCATGTACTACTCACATGCGTATAAAATTTTATAATAATATATATGTGTGCGTATTATATAGTATATAAATATTATAACGTATGTTACATTATTATGATTTTTTTTTTTTTTTTTTTTTTTTTTTTTCCAAATTTATTATATTTCTCGCGAAAGAAAAAGAAAAAAGAAAAACGACGTAGTAAAGTTATACGTCTAAACTCACCTTTTATAATTCTTTTTTTTTTTTTTTTCAAAGGTAGTTCTTGTGTTTTTTTTTTTTTTTTTTTTTAGCCATTTAGCTTTACATATATGAATGTATAATATTATAATTTATTAATTTAGGGTATAGAAGCCGGCGCCGCGGTTAAGGACGAATTTTTATCTCGAGAGTTACGAGAGTGTATGTATTTCGTATTATATTTATACATACATATAAGTAGATCGATAATAATTGTCAATTGAATTTATTATTAAACTATACTATAAATATGTAATTATACTATATCTGTAACTACTACAGGTATTCTATACGAATCATATTCGTATTTAAATTAATAAAGAATTTAATTTTAATTAATTAACGGGAGTAATTGGCACTCCGGTAATAAGTAACCGTGTCATGACGATGAGATGAAAAGATAAAATTGAAAAAAAAAACCAAAAAAAAAAAAAAAATTGATTTTTATATAAATTCTATAATTATATCAAGAGGTACAACCTCTGCGCCCCGCGCGGGTGCGAATTTTTTTTTTCTCATAATTCTCCTTGTCGAAGAGAGAAAGAAAAAAAAATTGAAACGAAAAAAAGGAAGGGAAAATAGTAAATCAAAAAAAAAAAAAAAAAAGAGAAAAAAAAAATGAAACCCAACTCCTCGAATGTATGAAAATATATATATTAAAAAAAAAAAAAAAAAAAAATAAGAAAGAAAGATGTAAATTACTCACCATAACTCGGGTCCTGATTTGCTGCGTGGATTCCGGAAGGTCCTGGCATCAATCCTGTAGATAAACATAAAAAGAAAAAGAAACGAATGAAATTTTTTTATTGGCGTCAGGAAAAAATATCGCCGGAAAAATTTGTAAAATTTGTAAAATTGGTAAAATTTGTAAAATTTGTAAAATTTGTAAAATTTAAATAAAAAAAAAAAAAAAAGGAAAGAAAATAAGACAAATTAGTAGCATAGGGACAAGGACATACCTTGAAGCCCGAGAAGAGCGGCTGGAAATGTGCTGCGGTGATGTTCCATAGAATCATTGAGCATATCAGTTGGCTCAGTCTTTACGGAATTAAGAATGCTCTCGTTGTTTGAAATGTCTTCTTCGTTGTCAGAAAGAGAGTTAGAATCTTCTCCCGTCGACTGAGCTTGAAGAGAATTGTCATGGTTCCCCTTCTGTAAATGAAGAGATGGAAGAAAAAAATAAAAGAAAAAATTAACAAAAATTAACAAAAAAAAAAAAATGTTTACAAAAATTACCGAAAATTTCATCTTTATTCTATTCTCAAAATTAAATAAATATTTATAATTAATTAATTAATTAATTAATTAATTAATAATTTAATTTAATGAATTTTATTATTATATAAATAAAATATTTACCTGAACGTTGTTACTCGGTGTTGTGTGTATCGTTGGACCACCTTCGAGGGCCTGTCCAAGTAGAGATTCTTGGAGGTCAGATTTTGTCTCCACGTGATTACCGAGAGGCGGGGAATAACTACGAGGTCTTTTTTCAGGCGGAGGACTAAGACCGCTATCATTAACAGGTAGACCATCACCTCGCCCATTATCTTGCCAAGGAAGGCGAGGCGTCGTCTGAAATAAAAAAAAAAAAAAAAAAAGGTGAGAAAAAAAAAAAATTAATGAAGAAATCAACGAAAAAAGAAACGACCAAAAAAAAAAAAAAAAAAATGACCATTTTTTTCGATTCTTTTTTTTTTTTTTATTTAATTTTCTTTTTTTCTTTTTAGAAAAAACACTTACGGGCGCACTGCCGTTGTTCGCACTGGACGAAGGTGGTGGTATTTTAGTTGCACCGCTATTCACATCGGCCAGTCCTCTGACCTGTAGCATTTGGGCGGTTTTAAGGAACGCCGTGAGCTGTTCCTGGCCAACGTGGACCTCTCCGTGATACATGAATCGTAGGAGAGACTCCATGTCCGAGGAGGCAACGTCCCTCAATATTACAATGGGATGTTGGCATGGGTTGGCCTTGAAAATAAAATTTGAAACAAAAAAATTCCATCAAACAAAATTTCAGAAAATTAACAAACATTTGGAAATTGAGATGAAAATCTGGGGTTTTGGATACATTTTTTTTTTTTTTTTTTTTTAATTTAAAAAAAAAAAAATGATCAAATCAAGGACCACCCTAACATATATGTATATTATTATTATGTAAGTGTAGAAAGACGGACACATGACGACGGATGCGGGATAGCTGTACAAATGCGGTGTAAGCAAGCATTGTTAATTAGAATAATGGCATTAGAAGGTTCTCTCAGCGGCTATATCTATCTGCTGGCCCCACAGCTCTCCGCGCGTATCAAACGAGCCAGGCAAGCAAAGTCCTGCCGATGGACTTTACTATTGAATTAACTAATTCAATTAACAACTTCGAGAGAGAGCACTCCCTGGTGCCAATTAGAACTAACGTAATTAAAATGGGTCAATAATTAGTTATTATATATATATATATATCTACATCTATGTAAATTGTATATATATATCATGTAGTTGCAATATAATATATATATATATAGACTCTAGACTATATATAAGATTTGGAACGTTGTGTATAAAAATATATATCAATCGATGATAGATATAGATTATTATTTAATCATCTCTTTTTTCTTTTTTTTCTGTCTTTATCGCAATGAAATCATATCAAGATTATTTTAATTAATTATTATAATCGCTATGGGTATAATAATTATACCTGCGAGGGCGAAGCACCTTAAACGGAATAAATATACTCAGACTGCGAGAATAGGTACAACTGCATGGTTTCTGATCCAGTTAAGGGTGTAAGGGTGGTTGGTTTAGCAACAAAAACTAAACAGGTAGGTAGGTAGGTACGAAACGGAACTGTAGTAGGTACGGTACCGCGTGGCTTCGTTCGCGGATAAAACGTTTCCGTTCTTTGTAATGCAATTTTTAATATTCTATCTTTCAATTTTTTTCCAATTTTTTTTTCTTTCAGTTTTCTTGCCAAAATGTCTCCTCCATTCAAACATAATTATAGAAAAAAAAAAAAGATGACATTCTTATCATTATTATTATCGTTATTGCAAAAATATCGCAAAATTGATTAGACATTTTTTTTTTTTTTTTTTTTTTTTTTCACGGATCTTTATAATGCGTTGTAATTTCTAGATTAATGACTCATATAAATATACGGACCCGCGTAATCATATATTGAGAGAAAAAAAGTGTTGGTACATACGCATATATACTATATATTATATATAGGTAATATATATATATATATATATGTGTGTGTGAGTTAACGCTTCAGATTGATTATAAATTTATCAACTTCAGATAAAAGGACAAAAATTTAAATTCACACCTGTACAAGGTGTAGCTGTGAATTTAAAAAAGTAAAAAAAAAAAAAAAAAAAAACAACAAAAAGGAGCTAAGCTAAGATAGATACGAGATATATAAGTAGGTGTATACGATTTTGATTATTTTTTTATAAAGTTAACACATACGATAAAATTTGTTCAATTATTATTTTTTGTTAATTTTTTTTTTTCTATTTTTTTTTTTTTTTTTTTTTTTAACCGACTTGTTTGTAACAAAAAATCTGTACCTATAATATATACGATATGATGTTGATAATTATTATTTAATTGAATCAAAGGAGAAATTTTATGTTCGTAGAATGAAGAAAAAAATAAAAATAAAAAAAAAACTTCTTTATTCAAACAACGACCGCGGCAACAGCAACCGCGGTGGACGTATAGCAGCCCGTTTGTACACGGACTGCTATTTATTTCATACGCGATAATAAAATTGACGTAATCGTTTACTTAATTGCAGGAGAATCACGTGGGCGTTGAAGCAGACAAGATCTTACCGCGAGATAACGAACGAGCAAACGACGTCGGTCGTCGGTTGATGGGAAGGGAAGGGAAGTGAAAAGAGGGTATAGGGTACCACGACGACGACGACGACGACGACGACGACGACGACGACGACAACAACCGCGTGCGATGATGTAATTAGAAGAGAATTTTCGTTTTTTTTTTTTTTTTTTTTTTTTCGTTTTTGAATTTGTTTCATTGTTTTTTTCTCTTCCTTTTTTCGTCTCGTTTACATAAATGAATATAAAATTATTTATTTATATGTCCATTTATTTATTTATTTGTTTGTTTAGTGATTTAGTCAAAACTCAATGAAAAAAATTTCAGCGTAAAATAATACTTCGAAAAATTTGTCTTATAGCAATAATAATTTATTTTATCTATGATGTATATATATACGTATGGGTATATAAATAATGGACGTTTCAGCTGCTATAGACGTATATAGACGTATAGATACTTAATTTTCATTCATTTCGAAACCTTGTGTATATATAGATATAATAATATACCTATATATATAATATATTACTATACGTGAACGTGGATCTATAAAATCGGTCTTTTATGTTCAGAAATAAGAATCTCTGTTACTCCGCGACGTGTTCATATTATGTTAACTATATATACATACTTATATATATACCTATACATACATTGGTATAAAGAAATAAATAATAATATAAAAATAAAAAATAAAAAAATAAAAATAAAGATAAGATAAAATATTATACACCGATCTGATATACCTATATATGCAAATGAGAAATGTATCTTGCAATGTGTCTATACTAAATAGTAGTGTATGCGTATACGTATAAGATATATATACCTATAAGTAACGTAATTCTAACGGTAATGCCTATTATATATAAGAGGGCTTGGCTCTGGCCTGCAACTACATCAGAAGAGAGAGAGAGAAGAAAAAAAAAAAAAAAAAAAGTTCAAATCTGTGATTTTTACACAAAAATTTTCCTTCCACTATATATAATGCGAAGTACTTATTATAGTTGTAAAAACGAAAACAGAAAAAAAAAAAAAAAAAAATCACTTCTTTTACTATTTGTTTTTCGTTCGTTTTATACAAGTAAAAACTTACTTTATACCTATACGTCGACGCGTGTGTGTAGATATATATATATATATATATATATATATATATATATATATATATATAAGAGAGCGGAAATACGAGAACCGCGTAAGTGAGTATATGTTTAAATGCGTCGTACGTGCGTATGTAACTATACGAATAGGTATAGATCGAGTATAAGAAGGCGGTCGGGTCGGTTGTACGTACGAACACACGGACTTGGAGAACGAGAAAATTTATTATAGCGGAGGAGTAGGAGGAGGAGGAGGAGGCTGCGAGCGGACGGTGCGTGTGTTCGGGTCAGTCTTATTTTAACCAAAGTATGTATACCAGAAGTGTTTCCCTCGACTTTTCGTTCAGGTTTAGGGTATATAGGTATCTTTTATATACAGTATACGCAGTATATATATACAGTAAAACCTACACGTGCTGCTGCTGCTGCTGCAACAGCTCTATAATACTTATTACGCTGGTATTATAACTTCGTAACGCGTGAATAAATATATCGCGTCACTAATGCCATAAGGTCGTAAGCGCCAAAAAAAAAAAAAAAAAAATTTCGTGTTTTTGGTGGCAAAATCTTTTTCGTACCATATAACATTGTTTGGGCATATCCACAAAAAAAATAATTTTTTGGCGCTTACGACCTTATGGCATTAGTGACGCGATATACTATATATATATAACTTTATATATATATATCGCGCAGTTGAAGGTAAAAAAAAAAAAAAGAAAATAACAAAGAATGGGAAAAAACAAAAAAAAAAATAAAAAAATGATTGAAATTCGAATACCTACTATGACCGAATTAAAGACCACCCTGGTATTTATACATATATATATATGTATAAATTTTCGTGGTGGTGAAAAAACGTATAGTTTTGTATATATATATAACATGGCACGCATTTCTTGTGTAAGCGCATTGGTATAAATTTAAAAACATATTATAGTATAGTATAACGCGTGCGAGTAGGTATAAAGCTAGGAAGTATAAGAAAGCAAGCAACCCACACCCTGCATGTGAACCAAATTCCCTCCCTCTTTTCTCTATATTCTCTGACTATACGCACGCAGCTTCGTGGATGGATCTTTTATTCTCCTACTCGCGTACTCGATCCTACTTCTTCTACTTCTGCTTTTGCTTCTGCTTCTGCTTCTCCTTCTTTTTCTTTTTCTTTTTCTTATTCTAAATATTCTTGCGCGTTTATAGTCGGTACACTACACGCACAATTTTAAATATAGAATATGGAGCAGTGGTGCGTTACCCAGGAAGGATTGTGCAAGAGGCCCTAAGGCACCCGCGACGCTTCGACCCGGCGTTATATTTTTTCCCACTCCCCCTCCTCATCCTCCTCTATACCCATATAGCTCGATCTCAGACGCGACGAAACGCGACGCGACTTCTTCACTTCTCTTCTCGTCCCGTCTCCTCCTCCTCCTCCTCTTTCTTCTTCTTCTCTTCTTCTCATAGGTAGTATAACTACTCTATTTCATTTTCTCTCATTCTTATTCTGCATCGACCGCGAGTCAAATATATATAGAGAAGAAATATATATCTAAGAAAGAAGAGAGAGAGAGAGAGAGAGAGAGAAACGACGATGATTTTCTTACGACTCTAGGGAACTCGCGTGAAAACTCGAAGGAAAGATACATATTATATATATATATATATATTGTATAAGAGGGAAAAAGACCCGTGCGTATTTTTACGTGCGTCGTCGACGCGTGGGTTTCGATATTATATGCTAGCTATATATGTGCGCTGTTTGCGGTGGTACGCGCTGCTGCTGTCTTATAGCTAGTATAGATATGTAATGTGGGTTTACTCTCAGATTCCCTGCTACTGTTGTTAGCTTTACTATACCAAGCTCAAGCTTCTCGTATACTATACGCGCGATTTATAAAAACGAAAGAGGATTCGGCGCGTCGAAAACCGCGACGTTGAGTTCGTATATCGGATATAGCGATAACGTAGCGAGATAAATATACGATACTACGAGGGATGAATGAATGAATGAATGAATGAATGAATGAATGAATGAATTGAGTGAAGAACGTTTTAAACCAGATTCGACACATTTGTAACATCAATAATTATTTTCATCCCTTTAAAAAAAAAAAAAAAAAAAAAAAAAATTTGAATTTATATTTCTTTCTTTCTTTCTTTCTTTTTAATTACGTTTCGTCACGACACGCAGCTCCCCATGTTATGTTATTCGGGATTTAAACTTCCGCGCGTGGGAGTATCCGCGCGGCAACTCCCTCTGCACGCGCGGGTAGCAGAAATATTATATCAAAAGGCGCTCAGGGAGGCCACAATATTGTGGCATAGCACTAACCCCAACCCTCCTATAGTAGTCATTTTCCAAATAAGGTCAAGATTTCATTCCTTGATATTATAATATATATATATGTATATATATATATAATATATACGCGGAAGCAATTAAACAACACAGATTCACCCTATATAGTATATATGCGACTGACGCACTAAAATTATTATACTACTATGCACGAATACAATTTGTATATTAAACCGCATATGTATGAAATTGTATATGCGATAATAATAATGATAATAATAATAATTAGAGCGATTTAAAGTGCATTGTTTTATAAATGACTAGATATTAGAATTATAACGGCGCATATAGGGTTGCATATATATATATATATATATATATATATACGCATGTGCGTTTATAATAATATATAGTTATAGTTAACGTTGATTATGTGAATATAATATAGTTCACTCGTCAAAAGATAAATATATATCTGGGTTAAATATATGCGCTAGTATCCATATGTACCTATATATATATACCATGAGATTATAATCAATTACTTTATTTATGATAATTAGAAAGTTAGGCAACCCGATTGATGCTCGCGGTACTAATATATAAAACCGCGTGTATATAGTTATCGTCGCGATGTCATACGATATATTATACTTATATATATAGGTATATACATATCGCGTCCCTAATGCCATAAAGGCATATAGCGTATGCTTTTAGCATAGGTTATATGCCTTTATGGCATTAGGGACGCGATATGATTGTAAAAAAAAAAAAAAAAAAAAAAAAAAAAAAAAAAAAAAAATTAAGAAATTTTTCAAACAAAACTTTACTATTATGCAAATAAATAAATAAATCAAATAAATCAAATAAAATTATTAGAAATAAAAATCGAACAAAAAAAAAATAAATAAATAAAAATAACAGTACATACCTAGTTATATATGTATAGGTATATATATATGCGGTTAAGAGGCCAAGACATTATATATATATATTACCAAGATATTAGTAGGTATATATAAACGGATTTGATATAAATTAAAGAAATTTATGGAACTGAAAGACTATCAAATACTTACGGAGAGAAAGTGTCACATCACATTATATACATATATACATGTAGATACTTATAAATTTTTTAAGGTGTGTTTGATTATTGCCTGTAATATATCACACGTTGCTCAAAAATTACGTATAATGATATATAGTAAAGACCTGCGGGGGGCGAAGTGGTCAACCTCAATTGAAAATTGATAAAACTTTGTTCCTTTATTTTTGTTCATGTTTTTTTTTTTTTTTTTTTTTATATATAGGGTATATTTACCCGAAAATCTATACATATAGACCGACGATCTTTGTGCATGAATTCAGGGATCTAAACTTTCGGAGTTTTGAGCCATCTGCATTACAACATTTTAATAGTATGTATTTTAATTTACTAAACTTCAACGTTTCTGCATAGGAAATCCTATATAATCGCGTCTCATTAACTAATTCGGAATTTTCACCGTTTGGAATTTTAACCAGAGTCAAAAATTTATATGAATATAAGTGTATATATATCAAATGTACCGTTCGATAATGACATTTGGGTCTTCCGCGTTAGTTTCACGATTAAATATTAAATATATATATATATATATATACATACATATGCAGCTGTATATAAGTATATATGAAAAAAAAAAAAAAAAAAAATGACGAAAGAAGAGAAAAAATAAATGTAGATAGACGAGGAACTCTATATAGGCGTGGTCATCCGTTATAATAAATGTACGTATACAATGAACGATCAGGTAAAAATCAAACACGTCTATGCAGCGTATGTGTAGGTGTACTATGCGTATATATGTATATATATATATATATATATATATGTGTGCATTGAATATATGGGTATAGGTGTGTATAATATATAAATAACGTCTAATTCAAACGGTTAAATCAAAAAGGTGAATACAAAAAGGCAATAAATATAAAGTTTCTCTTTCGTAATTTTAAAGATAAACGAACCCAAGAGAAGAAACTTTGCTACCAGTTATAGCCGCACAGCTCTCCACCTCGTTGCTATATAGCGATATGGTCGCGTTTACCAAAAAAAAAAAAAAAAAAAAAAAAAAAAAAATTAAAAAAAATAAAAGAAACTACAGGAATATTATATATATATGAAGAAGAATGAGAGTAAAAGAAAGAAGAAGTCTTTACCGGAGTTTGTAAAATGTTAAAATTCGTATATGTGTATATTAAAAAAAAAAAAAAAAAAATGTAAGGAAAAAAAACTACAAATTTTCAATAATTATAGAAAAATAAAATAAAAAGACGTAATAAAGCATCTTTTTTTTTTTTTTTCTTCTTTCACAGCCTGAGAAAATTGTCTCAAAATGATTATCATCATTATTATTATTATTATTATGTACCCTGATACAGTATACGTATATGTGTATTAGTATATATGTATACCTAATAGCCTGTAGGAAATAGCCGGCGTGCGTTTTATTATTACATATGCAAATAAGGTGCGGGGGAAAATTTATTCGTTCTTAGTTCTTGGGATGATACGTGTGCTAATTACTTATTTCCGTTTTAACTTCGTATTAGGTATATAATTTATATTGTCACAGACAATACGTTCTATTATAGTATATAATAGAGATGTTCGAAATATATATAGTCCGAAAAGTTATATATTTTAATACTCTAATAATAATAATAATAATTATAAGATATACGATTATAATTAAATATTATTGATTGGATAAGATTATTATTAGGAAGAAGAATCCTCGTATTTTGCCATAGGAACATTAGTCTGGTTATATATTATATATTATATATATATATATATTGTTACATCACGAAATTTCAAATAAACTTGAAATTATACCCAGTAACGCAACGGAGCGTGTACTCTATCGCGATCTCAGCCTCCCTCGTTCGTATATATATATATATTATGAGGTATAAGGGACTAATTTCTTGCCCCTCCATATTCTTACCTGAATCCCGTTAAATTTCCATCGTCATGTTAACGAAAATAGAAATCCGTGTTTTAGGTGGAGAAGAAAAATAAAATAAAAAATAATGAAACTAAGTAAAAAAAAAAAAGGAAACGTATATAAAATTTAATGACACAGAGGGTGTAGAGGGTATGGAGGGTATATAATGCGTAAATACTGACCTTTAGAAGTCTTCGGAAGTATGGGCTGCATGCTGAAAGTACGACTTTGTGGGCGGTAAAACTGCTGCTGTCACAAGCCAATGTAACATCGACAAAATCCTCCTCGTCCCTTAAGTGACGAAAGGAGCTAAGTATACTTGAATGGAAGTCGTTCCAGCGTAGGGAATACTGTTGTTCGCCGCTCGAGGAAGACGATGATGCCGCCATGGTGCCCGTACCACCGGGACCCACGGCCGCCGGCACCAGAGGTGCTATCGTGCTCAGCTCGTCCGCACTTTTTTTTCTTCTTCTTTTTCTTATTCCCGACGACAAGGTCGTGGGGAGTTTTTTTTTTTTTTATTTTTTTTTTTCTTTTTTCTTTATTTCTTTAAATTTCTTCACTCGGTTTGTTCGATGAAATAAATAGTTTTTTTTTTTTTTTTCTTTTTTATATATTTCTTCTTCTTATTTATTTATTTTTCGTTTTTCAACACCCTCGCCGATGAAGAAGATAATGCAGTTATAATTTTATTTTATCGAGGGTTTGAAATTATTTTATTTTATTTTATTTTATTTTATTTTATTTTTTTTTAAATAAAATAAAAAATAAAAAATAAAAAATGTAATAAAATAAAGATTTATTTGTAAAAGAAAAAAAAAAAAATGTAAAAATAATAATAATAATAATAATAATAACAATTAAAAGAAAGGAAAATCACTCTTTCCGGGTGGTTAAAAAATCCCCGTAAATTCGTGAATCTGTTTTCTCATATTTTGATGACGAGCGAAATTTCTCGCTGGGTCAATTATACCGGGAAGAATCATTGTATATGATTTCCTTTTTTTTTCTCCTTCTTTTTAATTTTTAATTTATTTTTTCTTCTTTCTTCTTATTTTTCTTCTTCTTCTTCTTCTTCTTTTTCTTCTTCTCTTGTTTCTTTCTTTACTTATTTTTTATTTTTCTTATTTATTTTTTCAATCAGATTTACGCGTATAGAGAAGCTTTGTTAAGTTATTTCGTTTTTTTCTTTCGTTTTCTTTTTTTTTTTTTTTTACTTAGGAAGGATTTGATAATTATTCTCTTTGGCGTATTTTCTTTCGTATTGTTTTTTTTTTTTTTTTGTTTTTTTATTTTTTGTTTTTCAACGGTTCATATATATATATATACTTTTGTTTTCTTGTTTTTCTTCTTGACACGAAGCGAAGTATTTTTTTTATTTTTTATTTTTTATTTTCCGATATATAAAATCAGAAAGGGACGACGGTATAGTTTGATTAAAATCAATTAAAATGATTCTCTTTATCTTATTACTATTATTATTATTATTATTATTATTATTATTATTATTATTATTATTATTATTATTACTATTATTACTGTTACTATTAATCCGCGTTTCCTCCCAATCCTTAACTAATATGATTTCAACTCGGTTCTTTTCTTCTCATTTCTTCTTCTTCTTCTTTTACTTTTACTTTTATTACCGTTTCCCGTTTTCGTTTACTTCACTTTTTTTTTTTTTTTTTTTTCTTTTCTTATTCCTTATATTATATTTTCTGTTCTTTTTTCTCTTCTTTTCCTTTTTCTTCTTTTTTTTCTCCTTTCTATTAGTCTATTCGTCTCTCGTGATCTTTTTATTTCTTTTTTATTTTTATTTTTATTTTTTTTACTCCCTCGCTCGATCTCTTTCTATCTCACTTTCCTTTTCTTCTTGTTTCTCTTTATCTTCCTCTTTCTCTTTCTCTCTCGCTCTCGTTCGTCGTTCTGCAACATAATAAAAAAGAAAGAGATAAAATTATTATTTATTAAAACAAATAATGAATAAATGAATAAATGAATGAATGAATGAATGGTCATAGTAGTATTAATAGTATAGTATAGAATGAATGAGTATAGTATCTAATATCAACAACAATGGCGAATTATCGCATTGTCTTGAGTCACTATATATTTATATCAATTATTATGTGTATCCCTCTGGATAATAATTATGTAGGCACAGCACAGATCACAGAATGCCTAGTAGTACCCAGCGTCATTTTCCGATCATCACCAATGTTTTCAACCGGGCATATACCGATCATTTTTATCTTCGGGGAGTTTGAATAGAAAAAATAACAAAAACCGTGAATAAAATGTGATTGTTGTTGTTGTTGTTGTTATTGTTATTGTTATCATTATCATTGATTATTGATTATTGATTATTGTTGTTGTTATTATTATTATTGTTGTTATTATAATTACGACGAAGTAAAGTAAAGTAACGTAACCCAATAATCGAGATTGTTATTTGCCAACTATTTCACTATTTTCCTCTTCTTCTTTTTATGACCGACGTACCCAAAAATATAAGTACTAATGTTAGCGTAGACTGCTTCCGTGTGTGTAAAACGCGGACCACGCTTATATTAGATATTATATATTAAATATATATAGATATAGATTTACATACTATATACTTGTACATAGGTATATACCCTATCCCTACTCTTCATGTACATACGAACATTAGTCTATTTATAAACACTTGAAGCCAGGCAGAACTTTTCTATTATACTATACGTATATAGTTTGTATGTACAAACGAATGTATAATATATATAGATTAAACGTATTTTTTTGTTTTTTTTTTGTTTTGCTTTTTATCAAATCATTTTACACACTATACTATACGTGTATATATATTTTGTAATTATTATTCTTTGATTCATAAGAATTTTTTATTATTCATTTTTTTATTACATGAATGAACGAACGTATATATACACCTACGAGTGGAAAGAGAAACTGCCTATATAGGCAAGGAGAGAAAAAGGAAGAGGTGGAAAAAAAAAAAAAAAAATCTAAAAAATTCTAAAAAAATTCTAAAAACGAAAGAGAAGAAAAATTAACGAAATTTTTATGTCTAAAATATCGTTATTTTGTTGATTTTTTTTTTTTTTTTTGTATATCGTATAAGCTGAGGCAGTGATGTGTATAGAGAAGAAAAAAAAAAAGTATTTCATGAGAGAAACCGCGTTGACTAACGTAAGAATTTATACCTATATATAACATATAGTATCTAAATACAATTTCTCTCTCTCTCTCTAATTTCTATGTTTTTTTTTTTTATTCTATTTTTTTTTTTTTTTTTCTATCTACGACGACTTTAAGTTGTTTGATAGTTTAACCGATTATATGATCAAATTTCATGGTAAATTCCAAACGGCTTTTATAAGTTTTGATATACCTATATATATAGTATATACACACCTACCGCAAACGTATTTCAATCTGTATTTATATATATATAGATATATATATAGATATGGATGTATGTGCAAGTCAGTTAAAGAGACAGAAAGAGAGAGAGAGAGAGAGAGAGAGAGAGAGAAATAGATAGATAGATATATTATCGTAAAGTATGGGTAATTGAATTCAAGACGACACGTCCGAATATAATTATGTATATAATGTATATTTACATTCAGTGACAAACTAACCTTTCGATATATATATATATATATATATTTTCTTATATATTTATATTTATATTTATATGTATGTATGTATGTATGTACGGATGTACCTACCTACCTACTTGTTGTGAAATTTCAAACTTTTGGAATTCCACATAAATTAAATATGGCGGTTAATTGATCTTCACTATTAACATATTTTAATACCTACTTATATACCTGTATGTACGCCCATACACGCCTTATACATACTTATAATGGTTACATACCTATTCATCTCATTTATTTTCTCCAAACGTATATATATATATATATATATATATATATGTATATATATATACATCACACACGTCTATAAATGGGTATAATTACCACAATTTAAACACTGAATTTAAGAAAAAATCATATCTTATTTTATTAATGTAGTTGGTTTAAATCCTTGAGGTTGATACCTACGTAGACAGCTACATAAATATAATCTCAAACCTCAAGTGTTGAGGGATAAATTAATGCCATCATATTTGTAAGTCCCTCTCATTATACACACACACACACACACACACACACATGTAAATATACTCATATAGTAGACACGTTCTTTAGATTTTACATTTCTCTTCTACATACATATTTCTTGTCTTTTTTTTTTTTTTTTTGTTTTTTTTCTTCTATTTATCAAATTTCTAAAAATTCTAAAATTTCTCCGCCCCTCACTCTTGCCAAAAAAAAATTTTTTGACAAAATATTTCACTTTATTGAAACATTAGGCTAATATCGTAAGTATATGAGAACGGTGGATGAGAAGGTTCGAACGCATATAATATATAGAACGATAACGTCCGGTCATTGTTTGCGGGTAAGATATGCGATAAGATCGTCACGTAAGAAAGATATGGATTTTGATAAGAAAAACTCTGCACGTTCAATGAATTATTATTAAATAATACATACTGCATTCTATATATATATACAAATATTATACTATACGATTATTATTAAGTATATACTTATATACATATATATTTTGGTTCCTATGTAATATACTTCGGTTGTAATATTAAACGGATTGTAGTAAAAAAAAAAAAAAAAAAAAACTGTTCGACGAAGATCGCGGGACAACAATGTGTTTGAAATAAATCTTGATAGAGCCGTAGTAGAGATTATAAAGATAACTATATATATATATAAATATATTAGTATATTTATAGTAGAACGAAAACAACGACGTATATAAGGTATACATATATTATATATATACTACTGTCGGTGCAAAAAAGGTTTAGCCCCTATCTGTTTGAGTGATCATATAACTTCTACAAAAAAAAAAAAAAAAAAAAAAAACAATTGATAGAGCATTGAGTCAGAAAAGATCGTAAAGCGCCAAGTTTTCTGCGTACGATGATTATTCACAATAATTTCTGTGTCAAAATCGTAAAAGCCGTAATAATCTCCGAAAAGTAGAAAAAAAAAAAAAAAAAAAAAAAAAACGTAGAATATTCTTTTTAATTGATACATATCGATTAATATTCGCCTTCATATGGATGTGAGGGGTCTCTATATCTATACCTATCACTTACAAAAGTAGCGAATTTTCGTAAGATCCGAATAGTTTTTCGAGTTTTCGACTAATTCGAATGATTCGAATTATTCTGAGACTCGAACTATTCGATAACTCGAATTATTCGATTCGAATACTAATTATTCGAACAGCCCTAAAAATAAGTGTATAATTATTTTCATTCATCATGCATATGATTGTCGTTAAAAGGAATACAAATCAACGAACAAAGAAGAGAAACAACGAGTTAAAAAAAAAAAAAAAAAAAAAAAAGAAAAAATAACCCGAAGAATGAGAAGAGAGAAATACGATCTTGAAATATCTATGAGATAAGCGATCGAAGGAATCCTACGATAAGAAAAATTACTACGCGCGAGAGAAGATCCTTCAAACGTGTTTAGATCTCTATAATACTCGACGTGTAATATTTATCATGTACATATATTGAAACCACGTTGTGCGATACATATACATAAATACATATAATTACGCACGTTTATATCATACATATGTACATACATTGTCTTGTGACAAACAACGAGCGCGCGCGCGCCAACCAGTCAACGAGTTTACGATCTTACGATCTTACGATTTTTTTTTTTTTTTTTTTTTTCAGAGCCGTACGTGCGTATATCTATAGTTATATCTACACACGTTATATATATATATATATAGTAGATATAGATATAGATATAGATAATATATGTATAAACTTCGAGCGATTCTGAAGAATAGATTTTCGCTATAAATAAACAGTTTCATATTTTTTTTTTTACTTTTTTTTTTTCTCTTCCCTTTTCCGAATACGCGCTGATATACATAATATATATCTGCATATATGTATATGTATACAAATACTACACAGAAGAAGACTGACCTGCGCGAAAGAGATGAAAAAAAAAAAAAGAAAAAAAAAAAAAAAAAGAAGAATTTGTATCACCATATACTATAGTGTATAATATACGCGGGTCATGCCGCCGATTTCTCGCGCGTCGACGAACTTTGAGACACCTCTTTTTCCCGCCATTTCGCGTAAACAACAAAATATGTTGGAGAAAAATGGAAAAATGGAAAAAAAAATAAAATAAAAAATTACTGTACTATTATATTGCGATTTTTAAGATCAAATTTTAAGTATTTCAAAAGTATACGTATAACTATGCAACTCCATTATAGGTATATACACAGAAAGAAAGGTTAACTTGATTCAAGACAATTTTGCGGTCCAAAAATGAAGACCGAAATTTTCTCGGATCAAATCAAAAATTTTCTCGAACCAAGAAAATTGGGACAATTTTCTTGGTTCGAGAAAAATTTTTGATTTGATCCGAGAAAATTTCGGTCTTCATTTTTGGACCGCAAAATTGTCTTGAATCAAGTTAACCTTTCTTTCTGTGTATATATATATATATAATATATACATATATAATATATATATATATATATATATATATATATATATATATATATATATATATATATATATATATTATTATATGAAAATGAGAAATATGAACGATATGACGCGTGTGTAAAATATCGCGTTATTAATGCCATAAGGTCGTAAGCGCCAAAAAAAAAAAAAAAAAAATTTCGTGTTTTTGGTGGCAAAATCTTTTTCGTGCCATATAACATCGTTTGAGCATATCCGCAAAAAAAAAATTATTTTTTGGCGCTTACGACCTTATGGCATTAGTGACGCGATATATATTTAAAAGAAACCGGAACAAATTATTACGGTTCTGACGCGTAAATGGGCGCGAACTACCGCAGTAGTACCTATATAATACCTGAACGCATATAGGTACATATCAATATGAGTAGTGCGGAGAGTATAAGATATACTTCAAAGACACACACGTATGTCATACGTAGGTATCTACGTACGGCTGGAATATATGAGCGAATTTAGTTAATTTTAAGGTGTGGCTTTGCACCTCCTTTATCCTTCTCTCTCCTCGACTTACAACTTTATATTTTATATGTATAGGTATAGATATATGCATATATGAATATACACTTTATTCGCTACTTATAACACGCGGAATGGCGATAGACCAGTTTCTTTCTCTCGATCGTATAGGGAGGTGGGTGGGGTGGGGATCAAGTTTTATTATATCCCGCCTCAATTAAAATATCCACCTACCTATACCTGGTTTAGATATCTATCAACTATCATAGAATATAGAGGCTTATGGCTCCTCCTCTATTCTACCCCCACCGACCTATAATCGATAAAATTAACGCTATACTATTATTATATTTATTAGCGAAGTAGTAATATCAACTGTGACGATAATAATAATTATTTACGATCGGTGAACGGGGAAGGAGGGGGTTGAAATCCGAAGATATTAAAAAAAAAAAAAGGAAGAAACAAAAAAAAAAAAAGAAAAAAGAGACGTTGATAAATAATTTGAAACTTGTTCTTATTTTATTTTTTTTTTTCTTTTCTTCTATCGGGCGAAATTCTTGAGAAATTCGGAGAAAAATATCGCCAAGTAGTATAAGCAGGTGCGACTAGGGTCTCCCCGTGACGCAACATCCGGTTAAGGTGCCCGTATATATACCATATATAGATATGTGTGTGTGTGTGTATATATATATAACGCGTATATTTATACAAAGGGGGCGAAATAATCTCACAAAATATATAGATATATAGATGTGTAGTTATATATTACATATCGATACATATATAGTAGTATTTCTTTTTATTATTTACTATACCTATAATATATAGGTTTTTTTTTAATTTTATTTTCAATTTTATCTATTTCATCTTTATAAAGAATATTATAATTAATGTGGATATTGTATTTTGCATTCTGCAAAAAAAAAAAAAAAAAAAAAAAAAAAAAAAAAATATGCGAGATAAGGAGAAGACAAGAATTAATTGTGCAAAATCAGAAATCTTACAAATTTTCTCGATTTTCTATTTTTTTTTTTTTTTTTTTGTAATTTTTTCTAAGAAAACGAAAGAGAGAGAAAGAGAAAGAGGAAGCTTTTAGCTCTGTTCGACGCGCACCCCACTAAGAAGAAGAAGAAGCATTGCGGCAGCATTTGTCGAGAGCATGTGCGCTGCTCCTGCTGCTGCACGAAAGGTCATAATGAGTATCGTATTACGAGGGTTCGGGATTGTGGGACTTCTGCAGTAGGTAGTAAGGAAAAAATAAAAAATAAAGAAATAAAGAAAAAAAGAAAGAAAGGTAGGTAGAGGTAGGTAGGTAGGTAGGTAGGAAAGGTAGGGTACGTACGTACACGTACCCTCTACGTATTTAGGTACTATCGTATAAAGTACATCTACTATATATAGATACACACGTTTTTTTCATAGCGAAACATTTTTTTTTTTTCCCCGTAATAATAATAATTTATATCACCTAGTATATATATATATATTCGTATACCTATATATATACGTAAATTATAACTTGTTTATAACGCGATTTTCAATAAATACTTCGTATTCTTTCTTCAAAATTCCCTCTTCTTCTTTAAAAAAAAAAAAAGAAAGAAAAAAAAAAAAAGATTAGATTTTGAATTTTGTATTGTTTTACTTTTCATTTCGGTGAAATAATACTAAGAATCAGATTTTTTTTTTTTACTTCTTTTTGTTCTTCGGGTTTTTCTATCTAGCGGTTAAACTTGGAGAATATAAGGAAGTTTTCGGGAAGCCTTGGCTGCTGCGTAGGTAGTTGGAATTTGAGCGTAGCGAGCGCATATTGCGTTTGCAGGAAAGATAAATGGTTTTTGCTCACTCACCCTCTTAACCTAGCCTAACCCAAACTCCCCGTCCTTTTCCTTCCCTTCCCTTCCTTTCCCTGCCCTTCCCTTTCCCTTCCCGTCGTTCCATACCATACCGTAACGTCGTCCCTTCATCCCTAGCCTAACGTGCGACTGTGCAAGCGAATGAGTGAGGGAGAAGACAAAACGAAACTGAACGAAACGAACGAAACGAACGAACGAGAGGCTCGAAGAGACCGAATATATGTATAAGAGGCAAACCGATACAATAAGCGTACAGCATCCGGCTTCAAGCTGAGAAAGTAGGTATAAGAAACGAAGAAGAACGCGTAAAACGAACCCTCTACTACTACCCTTCGCTCGTCGACGTTCATTTGTCACATGCGGGGGTGAGATTTACATTTTTTTCACATCAGTTACTACTTACCCTATACCTGCACCGTTATTTCATGGTATAGGGTATATTTGTATAATGTATATATATGAACCTATATACTTAACGTGTGTGTATTTATATATATATTTGGATTATTTGTTAAAATAAGAAAAAGACAAAATAAAAAAAAATAAAAAAGTCCTTTCTCTGAGTTTCTGTTCGTTTTTTTTTTTTTTTTTTTTTTTTTTTTTTTATTTAGAATTTTTTTACCAATTCCTTTCCCAAAAAAAAAAAAAGGGGGGAATATCTAATTTGACAATTTTCATCAATGCTTTATTTAGAATAAAAAAAAAAAAAAAAAAAAAAAAAATATGTATAATAATAATTGTAAGCAGGAAAGAATGTTAAATAAGAAATGAAATTCTTGGAATTTGTTGTCTTTCTGTTAATCATCAGAAAATAATTCACCTCGAATAAAGAATAAAAAAAAATATTACATGTATATGTATAATATTAAGTACGTATATAAAAATTAATTTCCGATCATTTTTCGTCATATATAATAAATATTATATTATTATTTCTTATACTTTTCGCAAAAGTATAAAATAACAAAAAAAAAAAAAGATAAAATTCAACTCGATTGATGCAGGTGTGTGGAAGAGAAACTTAAACTTAAACTTAAATTTAAACATAAACTTAAACTGTGAAACTAAACGAATAGAAAAGATAAAATAAGATAAATCTGTATCTGTGCGTCACTGCGTCTGCAGTGAATATATATATATCTATAAGCTTCTATGCACACAGTGCAGTAAGGAAAAGGCAAAAGATTCGTTTTAGGATTATGGGGGGGAGGGGGGGATGAGGACTGTTTCCCCTATCCCAAACTGCAGCAAAACGTTTCCTACGCTATATATGTGTACAGGTATAAATATATCTACGTATATAATAAACGATAGAAAATTTTCCGTACCGCATAGTATCATTATTATTATTATTATTATTATTATTTATATTATACCTATACGCTGGCTAAATATTTCTCGAATTTATTCCATTTCACATTATGCGTCGCCACTAACAACACTAAGAGGTATTTACTGGTGCAGGTAACGAACGAGCGAATGGATGGAAGTATGGAAGTATGGAAGGATGGATATGGATGCTTTGCTTCTGCAGGTATAGAATTCTCCCCTTCTCGTATATTTCTTTTTCTTTTTCTGTTACTGCTGCTGCTGCTGCTGCTGCTGCAACAGCATAACGAAAATTCCGAAAATGCATACTGCACTTTTTTTTTTTTTTTTATTCTTTCTGTATGGGGGAGGGAGAGAGGGATTCGATTCTAATATTACAATCCTAATGATAAAAATAAATATTCTAAATATATATATTTCGAGATTTGAACAATAAACAAAAAAAAAACAAAAATACGTTCTATACGGATTTTTACGTAATTCTTATGTAAACGGGAGGAAATGTATATGTACTATGTATTTTTTATATATGATAAAGAAATTTCAACGACTCGATGATTATATTTAAGAATTTGTTAAAGTCAGAATCCTTCGATCGAATAGACGAAGGGAATATATATATAAAAAAAAAAAAAAAAAAATATTATTAAATAAGATAACGACTGTTAATTAAACTTTGGACGAAGGTAGAAGTTACGAATATACTACATATATAAGAAGTTATATAGTATATAGTAACCAGAAGAAATTGTCGACAGGTTAGCGAGCGCGAGCGAGCGAGTGAGTGAGTAAAGTATAAGTATAAGTAAGTAAAGTAAGTAAGTTAGTTTAGTATAATATCGATTAAATAACTATTGGCTGTTAGAGTTTAGATACCGTGAGGGTAAAAAAAAAATTCGTTCTTAAATACATAATACCCGACAAATAAATTGTCTAAAAAACAAAAAACAAAATTAAAAAAAAAAAAAAAAAAAAAAAAAAAAAAAAAAAAAAAAAAGAGAAAGAAAGCTATTAATAATATACACATCGGGTCATTAATGCTATAAGGTCGTAAGCGCAAAAAAAAAAAAAATTTCGTGTTTTTGGTGGCAAAATCTTTTTCCTGCCATATAATATCGTTTGGGCATATCCGCAAAAAAAAAATAATTTTTTGGCGCTTATGACCTTATGGCATTAGTGACGCGACATGTTATAATAATTGTATATATGTATAAAACGATATATGTATAGTTTTAAATTTAGAATCGTGAAAAGGTGTAAAATATGTAAATATACATATGCGAGTAAATAGTAATATAGTTAAAGAATTTTTCGGTGAAAGAAAAAGATCAGAGAATGAGAGAGAGAAGAAAAAAAATATGGTATAATTGTTAAATGATAATACAATTAATAACGATGCGGAAATTGTGTAAATCGATAAATGAAAAAATAAAAAAAAATAAATAAAACATGATAATGTACTATATATTATTTTGTATGCAGTACGCATGGTATTGGAATTGAGTATTATACACAATATACAGATATATATGTACACGCGTAAGTATACGTATGTATATATATATATATATATATATCGCGTCATTAATGCCATAAGGTCGTAAGCGCCAAAAAAAAAAAATGTCGTGTTTTTGGTGGCAAAATCTTTTTCCTGCCATATAATATCGTTTGGGCATATCCGCAAAAAAAAAATAATTTTTTGGCGCTTATGACCTTATGGCATTAGTGACGCGACATGTTATAATAATTGTATATATGTATAAAACGATATATGTATAGTTTTAAATTTAGAATCGTGAAAAGGTGTAAAATATGTAAATATACATATGCGAGTAAATAGTAATATAGTTAAAGAATTTTTCGGTGAAAGAAAAAGATCAGAGAATGAGAGAGAGAAGAAAAAAAATATGGTATAATTGTTAAATGATAATACAATTAATAACGATGCGGAAATTGTGTAAATCGATAAATGAAAAAATAAAAAAAAATAAATAAAACATGATAATGTACTATATATTATTTTGTATGCAGTACGCATGGTATTGGAATTGAGTATTATACACAATATACAGATATATATGTACACGCGTAAGTATACGTATGTATATATATATATATATATATATCGCGTCATTAATGCCATAAGGTCGTAAGCGCCAAAAAAAAAAAATGTCGTGTTTTTGGTGGCAAAATCTTTTTCCTGCCATATAATATCGTTTGGGCATATCCGCAAAAAAAATAATTTTTTGGCGCTTATGACCTTATGGCATTAGTGACGCGATATATATGTAGTGCTACTACGCGTTGGTTGTGATATTTCGACGTTGTTATTAACGCGTTGGGTATATAATAATACGGCCTTGGTTAACAGGAAGCGTCGTAGAGTATAAGATATGAAAATTATCGAAAGAGAACGGGAAATTGTAATAAATAACGCATAGAGAGAAATAGAGAAAAAAAAAACTGTTAGTATTAGTATAGTTCAACGAATTCAATAGCAATGAAGTCAAATAATAATAATAGAATATAAAAACTTCATTTTTTTTTTTTTTTTTTTTTTTTTTGGTTCAATTAGCTGTAAAATAAAACGAAAGAAAATAAAAAAAACGATAATAAATGTTGATTTTTTTTTTTTTTCTATATATTCCTTCGTCGCTAAACACCCTGTATATCCCATAGTATTACCGACAGTTCTTCATCCCCTATCCCCACCCTCGGTCCACCCAGGGACGTGCGCGTGTCTAAGTTCCTGTGCCGCGCTGCACCCCGATTTATTGATCACACACATCACGTCGTTTCCCTTTTTCGGTGAGGTAGGAGGTAGGTATAAAGGTATAAAGGTATAAAGGTATAAAGGTATAAAGGTAGGTATGTAGGTAGGTAGGTTTGGTAGAGGTACTAGGCCTCCTCAATCTACGTCTAAAGTCACGCGATCTTATTATTCTACGCTAACGATAAACCAAAGCAAATCAAATAACATGAAACGAAACGAAACGAAGCTGAAGCTAAACCTAAACCTAAACCTAAACTAAACTGAACGAAATGTAAAATGAAAATGAAATGAAATCGTATCGAAATCGAATTCCTCATATGCAAAAGTTTCCTTTCTCCAAATAACGAACGAACGAATAAATGAATGAATGAATGAATGAATGAAATGTATTACATACATAGGTGGCTATACAATGTGAATAAAATCCATAATAATATAAATAATAATAACAAACTCGCACATTGTTGTGTAGACATAAAACTACTAGAGATTATTATTTTGATATAATTGCATACTCTCGAGTTCGTAATAGAAGACTTTTAAATGTACGTACGAGTATATTTAGTGGTTTTATTTCTTTCTTAGCCTACCTAAAAAAAAACTACCTATACGTCTAGTAATAGCAAGTAAGCAAGGAATGAAAGAAAGAAAGAAGGAAGTAAAGGAAGAGCGAACCTAGCGATGATCGCGTTTAGTTTGTTTCGCGGTTTATAATGGCGTCGCTTCGATCGCTGTGATGTAAAAGAAATAAGAAACTAACATAAACGAATAGAATTTAAAGTGTATTGTATGAGCAACGAAACTACGAGAATAAACTGTATTTAAACAAATAGAAAAAAGAAAAAAGAAAAAAAAAAAAAAAAAACATCGCGATATAATACGCGATTAATATATTCAGTTTCTTATTTTTCATACAACATTACGAAAAGATATGTTTTCTCTCTCTCTCTCTTTCTCTTTCTCTATGTATATATGGATCTCAATAACGACAATAACAATCTCTAACTGTCTAATTCTCTAACTATGTAGTATAACTCTAAGTCTAAGTCTAATTCTAAGTCTCAGTCCTTGTCCTCGTCGACAACTAGTATATATACATTTAGACTCGTAGTAGGTACCTACGTATTAAATTATATGAGAAACAGATCTGAGATAGCTTATAGTCTCGAATTACTCCGGATCGTACAATTAACCCTTAATTAAGGCTAGATTGTCGTTGATAAATCTATATTATAACTGCGTATAGGTAAGTGCAGCGGAGAATATAATATAATATAATATAATATAATATAATATAATATACGTGTAGTTATATATATATATATATATATTATGTACAATCGCGTGTTCCCTAACATATATACTAATACTTCTAACAATAACAATAATAACAATAACAATAATAATAGATTTTATGATATTTAACATATTTACGTGACACGTCGATTCGTTGGGTTTAGCCCTTATTAGCGTTGTGGCGCAGACTGTCGTTGAAACAGACGATGATGACTATTATATGATAATAATTGTATCAATCGTCGTCGTGTACGCTGTGTTTATTATTATTATTATGTTTTTTTTTTTTTTTTTTTTTTTTTTTTTTTGAAAAAAAAATCCAGAAAAATAATCAAAAAATAAAAAAATAAAAATAAACAACAACAACAACTATAATCGTATACCCCCACACTTTGTTACAACAATAATAATAATTATTATTATTATTATACACGTATTTAATTAAATACAAATCACATAATTAAAATCACACTATATTATTAAATTTGGAATTTTTCAGTTTTTAATTATTCTTTTATAAAAACAATCGAAACACCACTAGTACTATACTGTCTTCTCTCCGGTTCATTTATCTTTATTCTTTCTTTCTTTCTTTCTTTCTCCTTTCTGTTTAGTTTCGTTGTTGTGTTTATTTATTTATTTATTTATTTATTTATTTATTTATTTGTTACTAATATTCTTTGATTTTTGTTTTGTTTCTTCGATCTTGTTCAATATCAACAAATATCACACTACATCGTTTGTGTATGTTGTTGCGAATAACGAAAGAAAATGGGATGAAAAAAACAAAAAAAAACAATATAAGTTATTGTTGATGTTAGTATTTCTTTCTTTCTAAAATTCCATAATAATTGTATCACGTCATCTTTCAGTGTCGTTGATTGTAAAAATAATAATAATAATCTGTATGATTATATTATTTATTCTCACAATGATAAAACTCTTTATATTTATTTATTTATTTATTTCTTCGTTTAGATTAAATTTAAAATTTTTTTTTTTTTTTATTTATTTTATAATATGCGATTTATCTCTCCCTTCTGCACCGAAATTCATGTTTTGTTTTATTATATTATATTATTATTATAATATATCGTTGTTTATTGATGACTATATGTGTATAAAAAAAAAAAAAAAAAAAAAAAAAAAAAAAAAAAAACACACACACACACACCCGTTTGTTTTGTTTTGTTTGTATATTATTATTATAAAACCATTAGGAGAAACTTAGAAAACAATAATAACAATAACTTCATTAACAACAACAACAACAACGAGAACTTTTTTAATTGATTATTACGATTTATATGATGATGTTCATGAAGAAAAAGAAGAAGAAGAAGAACAACAATAACAACAACGTCGCTGTTAATGCCGCCGTCGCCGCTTCTGTTGCTGCTAGCTGCTGCTGTTGCTGTTGCTGCTCCTAATCGCGAGAGAGAAAATTAATATCACGCTTCGTTGGTGGTTGTGGATTGTGGATTGTGGATTGTGGATGGTGGTTGTAGGTGGTAGTAGTGGTCGTGATTATCGTAGTAGTAGTAGTAGTAGTAGTAGTAGTAGTAGTCGCGCGTTAAGTTACGTATTAAAAGAGACGAGCGAGGAGCATCCTCGACGAACCTGATTGCTTAGCCGCACACGGAGTTATGGGGCCGTTCGAAGCTTAGGCAGGTCTCGCTCGCCGGTACACCCCACTCCGCGGCACGCGCTTCTGTCTCACTTTCTCATTGGCTCCTGCGTCCGTCAGCGGTTCGACGATCGCCGCCGCGACTACTACTACTATACCTACCTACCACTGCGTGCCTTCTTCTCCCTCACTTTTTAATACCTCTCGCACTCACTCACTCGCTCACTTCACTTCCCTAACAGACACGCAGCGTGACACACGCGTCACCCGCACCCGCACCCGCACCCGCGTTCTCTCTTCTTCTGTGTCCGCGCGCCGCTCCTCTCGCGCGCTTTTATTATTACACCTTTATAACTTGTTATTTATTTTTATAACATAATAATAATAATAATAATAATAATAACAATATTAATAATAATAATAATAGCAACGCCAATATTTGAATAACATGATATATATGTACATTGCAGAAAAAAGAAGAGAAGAATTTTTTTTTTTTTTCAAATATGACGAAAATTTAGAATTTTAGTTATTATTAGTTATTATTAATATAAATATTCTATATACTAGTAGGTTTTTGTTACGTTTTAAATACCGTTTTAAAATCGCCTCCGTGAGCGCGACGTAGGTAGAAAATTCTGATCTACTCCTTCCTGCTGGTTTACTCAAAGCTGACCGCCGCGCCTCGTCTCGTCTCGTCTCTTTGAAGCTTTCATTCTCACTCTCTCTCCCTCCCCACCCCTCTCTCTCTCTCTCTCTCTCTCTCTCTTTTACTCTTTCTCTTTCTCTCACTCATTTCACCGCGCACGGCGCACTCGTGTTCATGTTCGTACCGTCCCATCCCTCCTCCCCGCCACCTGCTGTCCGCCAACTTCTCGATCTCGTTTCTATACGGGGTGGTGTTTAGACAGTTTCTTTATTTCTTTCTTTTCCGGTTTCTCTCTACTCTCTTTTACTCGAATATAACCGACTACTTTTCTCGCGCAGGTATTATTCATCTCACAAAATATACCATAGCGCGGTTCCAAGTTATTCTTTTTTTAATTTTTCTAACATAAAAAAGAATGGAATCGATGGAAGAAAATAAAGAAACTGCAATAAACTTTATATCGATAAAAGAAAAGCGATTTTTTTTTTTTTTTTTTTTTTTTTTTTCTTTTCCTTCCTTCCTTTTTCTCACGCTTTACCTTTCGCGATTTTCCGCTAGCCGCAGCACCGCACAGGTTCTGAAACCTAGTGTTATATTTTGTAATCTGATGAAAATCGTGGGCGAAAAAAAGAAAGAAAAAAAAAAAAGAAAAAAAATACAAAAAAAGAGAGAAAGAAAAGGAAAGAAAATTTTCGAATTATATTAGGTATAAAATATGCGGAAAGATTTTTGAGTATGAATAATATCGGAGGAGGGTGAAATTTTCCTTTTTTTTTTTTTTTTCATTTAAAATTAAAAAATTTGTTTTTCTTATTATGCGATGATAATTTCTATAGATATATATATATATAGGTACATAATATGTATACATATATGTATGTAAATGTATCTCGTATATTATAGTTTTAGTTGCCATTTTCACCGTTAGATGTCTACGACGCATGCGCGAAATGCATCCCTTGCAGAGGCTGCGGCTTCCGCCTTTTCTATGCGCCTCTCTTTCTCCTATACTCATTTCTTTCTCTTTCTAACTAGTGCAGACGCGCGAGCTGCTGCGAGTTACTTCCTCCTTCGATCGTACATAACTCAGACCTCCTTCCCCCCACCCCCATCCTCGCAAGCAGTTCTCCAGGCGCGTCAACTTGAGCGTTTCCTATCGATTTTCACAGATACATGTAGATATATATATATATATATATATAGTCATATATCTATACAGATTACACACATCACATATATATATATATATTTCTTTTCTTCATTTTTTTATCGAGCACAAAAATTTTCGCGCAAGGTATGAAACGAATTATACAAATAATAATTAGTTTAATAAAAAAGATTAAAGGTATATGTAATAATTTTGAAAAACTGTTGGGTATAGGTAATTTCTTAACAACGCGTAATAGCTATATATAAGAAAATAGAGGATAAAAATAAAGAACCTGCGCAGACAATTAGTAAAGCATATAAGTAATAATATTAGGATCTGGGCTATCGTATAATATGAAGTAAACAGTACTATTAGTAGCGTGTGTATTATCTACGAGGCGTTTAGCTTTTATACGTATGCATTCCATTTTTCGTAAAAAAAATTTTTTTTTTTTTTTTTTTTTGTTTTTTTCTTCATGATCTTTTCTTTTCTTATTAGTTTTTTTTTTTTTTTTTTTTTTTTTTTTCTTTATTGAAAGAAAAAAGAATAGTATTTTTATTCTTCTTTTTTTTTTTTTTTTTCACTGTCAAGGGGATTCGACTAATCGAGTTTCTATGTAGTACTATACTATTTGTTGTATAGGAAGAGAAAAAAATAAAAATAAAAGTAAATAAAAAATAAAAACTAAAAACTAAAAACACCCGTTATATCACTAATGTGGATATACGCGTTCTTCTACCTGGCGCAAACGTGATATCGCGGCTAATGAAGGCGAGATTAAATTCTTCCACGTGTCACCTCGATAACCAATGCCTGCACATATAGGTGCGGGTATATATCGTAATGCTGCAGTAATTATTGCCGTCTGTTGCACACGGATTTGATATATCTGAGTATAGGTATATGACTTTTAATCGCGTATTTATAGCTACGTAGGTATAACTATAATACTTAATATGACCTATGCCGCGCATTAAACAATGAAATTACAATAAATGTATATATAGCTATAACGAGTAAGAAAATTTAACTCGCATTGTTCAGTTGAATTCGATAAGGGTACGCGGAATATAATTAAATTATTTACGATTATAGTAGAAAAATCGAAAGAAAATATTTGAAAAAAAAAAAAAAAAAAAAAAAAAAAAAAAAAAAAACAAGAAATCGAAAAATTAAAAGTAATAAACAAATGATTTTTCTCATTCCTTGAATGAATCAGTTTTTTGTTTTTGTTTTTTATATGAACAAATCTCCAAATTATATAGTCCAATTAAAATGGACCTTTTTTTTTTTTTTCTGTCTTCTCTCGTTCTGTCGTCATATAGTATTATATTTTTTATTATACCTGTGTGTGTGTGTTTATGTGTTCGGTATAACGATCAGAGAAAAGGTCATTGAACTTCTTTTTTTCATTTTTTATTTTATTTAATTTTTTTTTTTTTTTACACACAGCTGATAATATATAGTTAATATATTATGTCGCGGTGTTGAAAATCAAATTTCTATAAGGACTAATACAATTCGAACATAAATATATAGAATAATTTTTTATATATTTTCTGAGTTAGTGGTGTATACGTACCTATATGTGCGCTACCTATACCCTAAGTTTGCCTAGGGATAGATAGATAGATAGATAAATACATATATATATATATATATATATATAGATAGATTCGTCAGTATTTAAACTCCGTTTTATTATCCGATATCCTGCACACGTGTTAATGCTGTATAAATCTAGGCTAACCATATGCCTATTTAAATACCGTATTTTTACCTCGTTACCAAACGAAGCGTTTCTACGAATTTCAATCATCAAAATAACACTCTAATTATAAATTTATATTATTCTAAAAACTAGAATTTTCATCACGTATAATATATTACTATATATATATTTTATTTTTTTTTTTTACATTTTTTTTTCTCTTCGCTATATTTATCCGATTCTCTATTATACGCTTTTCTTAAGTTATCTCTCTATACTAGGTACATAACTCGCCTCTTTTCTTGATTTCCTTTTCTTTTTCCCTTTTTTTTTTTTTTTTTTTTTTTTTTTTACACTCTCGCTCTCGCTCTTAAACATAAAAATAAAAAATTTAATTAAAAAAAAAAAAAAACAATGATTTAATAATATATTCTTCATCTCTGCGTTAAAATATAAATAATAACAATAATAATTAGTTGTTGTTGTTTTTTTTTTTTTTTCTTATTTTTTTTTTTTTTTTTTTTTGCTGCATTAAGGGGTGGAAGTCAGGGAGGGGGGGGGATGTAGATATCCGTTGCACCTTTGGGAATTGGTGCATCGCGGAAGAAGAGAGAACGATATACTGTGCGGTCTACCGCTACTTTACCGCCTAACGCGGGGGGGTTGCGAAAGCGTTGGTAGCGTGCCGCGCCGGACCGTTCGCGTTAGCCACGTGTCCTTTGTCCTTATCGCTCTTATATATATTCTGTAATATCGTCGCAACGTCTCTGGGGTCGCATGCGCCCGCGCCCTGATCGATAAACACGAAGTTGAGTGCCTCCCCCTTACGAATAGCCCCTCTATTTACCCCCCCGAGAGTGTAGTGACGTCATTAAACCCGGACCCGAGTTCTACCGAGTATCAACGACGCCCTGTACGAATTTACACGATGACACGCGATCGCGTTCGGTGTCCTCGGTCGCCGTCTGGTGAACGCGGGTTACCCTCGTAACTAGGTTTTTTTAACGTTCTGGGGAAGTTCGCGATCTCGACGGATATATTTTTCACATGTGTCTATAGTTTATTATATTTGTGGTATAAAGAAGTGGTTTGTTATAGTTATTCAATACGTTAAATATTCGTTATCGTTATCGTTATATAATTATATACCATCATCCCATATATTATACCTTATTGTTAAATACCAATTTTCTTTTTCTTTTTTTCTTTTTCTTTTTTTTTTTTTTTTTTTTTTTTTTTTTCACCTCAAATATTTCGTATATAATATAAATTCTCTCATCATTTTTTAAATAGTCCATCATCATGTTATAATATTCGTACTATATATAATATATAGTGTGACAGTGCATATAGAGAAATAGAAGAAAACGTTTGTTGTTTTTCTTTCGTTTTTTTTTTTTTTTTTCTTCACTTCATCTCGCTATATATACCTAAAAAATACTATACATATACATATATATATATATATGTATACCTATACGTATATAAACACAAATTAATTAAAAGTTCATTATAATCTTATATGAATAAATAAAAAGCATATATATATATATTATATATAAGTATAACATATATAAATACAAACGAATTATATCAGAGGAAGATATAAAGAGAAGAAGAAGAAGAAGAAGAAGAAGAAGAAGAAGAAGAAGAAGAACGGTGAATAACTATAATTGACAAACTGCAGTAGTATTATAAATCTACTGCATTGAAGGATCTCGAATCTGCACGCATATCATATAATTTTTTTAATTATTTTATTTGTTTAAACTATATTATAATATATTTATTGAAACTGTTTTATTTTATCACACTCAAACCTATCCTACACAGAAAGAAAGGGTAACTTGATTCAAGAAAATTTTGCGGTCCAAAAATGGAGACCGAAATTTTCTCGGATCAAATCAAAAATTTTCTCGAACCAAGAAAATTGGCACAATTTTCTTGGTTCGAGAAAATTTTTGATTTGATCCGAGAAAATTTCGGTCTCCATTTTTGGACCGCAAAATTTTCTTGAATCAAGTTACCCTTTCTTTCTGTGTATCTATACTCTGGACTCCCACACATCCCCACAATACCTTACAACGGTAGTACTTCAGATACGAGAAGACTAAGATACTATACTCTTCGCTTCGCGTTTTGGGGCTGGGTCCATATAACAACGAGAAGAAAACTCTCTATATCTACTCTGCTGCGGAACACGTACTGTTCAATAAATCTTCAATATCGTGGATTATATATATTAGAGTGGTGCTTAGTTCGGTCATATTCAAATTTCGATGCTATAATATGGGCCAGAACGTATCGAAATATATAATATACAAATAAAATTTAGTCAAAATCCCAGTTTCCTATCTCGATTCTAAATACCTACTATCCGAAAGCCTTTGAACTTTACCATATTTAAATAATAAGACAAGAATTTTTTAGTTTACTTCGGGGGGTTTAATTTTTGATTTTCTAAATAACACATTATCGCTTCTCTGAATCTAAAAACTTCGGAGTATAAGTTACCGTGAAAAATTTACGAATTTTTGAACGACGAAAAATTTTATTCGTCACGATTTGGAGATTTGGAGATTAGAATTAAGATAGGAACCCGGGGTTTTGGCTACATTTTTTTTTTTTTTTTTTTTTTGTATATATTTTGAGACCTCCTGGCTCATCGGAGTATTGAAATTCGAAAATGATCAAATTCAGGACCACCCTAACATACCTATAATATATTATTCGCGGAAAAAAAAAAAATAAAACGTATATCTATAATTCGAATCTGCAATCGTTGATAAATATATTTATATATTTGTTGGCATTTTGAACGGTTTAAAAATAGTTATTATTATTATTATTATTATACATATATATATTATATAGTATATATTTCCGTGAGATGAAAAAAAAAAAAAGGTTTGATCTGCGCTGATAATAATTATAGAGAAAAAGATAGAAAAAAAACAAAAAAGAAGAAGAAAGATAAATTCTGTAGCTACCCCCGTTTTTCTCGCTTATCAACCCCACGTACCAACCGCGACCTAGAGCCCTAGATATATCCCCGCTGCTACTGCTACTGCTGCTGCTGCTCGTGCAGCTGCATCTCCCACGAAGTATTGAACTGCAGCCGGGATTGCAGACTGACGGTCAAACCCTTGTAAAGATACTAATTATAGGTATCTACAGAATATATGTATATATGTATATATGTATGTATATTGTATATACGTAGATATGTATACATATATATCGTATTGAAATAATAACAATAATATTAATAATAATAATAATAATAATAATAATAACAATAAGAAACGTTTAATATCATAAATAAAAAGTTCAATGATATTGAAATAAAAAAAAAAAAAAAATTCTTTCTTCTTCTTCTTCTTCTTCTTCTTCATTTAGAAAATATATAAATTAATAATCATATTTTCATTATCATATAATAGGGAAATAATAATAATATATATATATATTATATAAAAGTGTGATAAACTAATATAAGAAAAAAAGAAAGAAAAAAAAAAACTACAACGAAAAAAAAAAAAGGTCTCAATCAGAAGAAAAGGAAAAGATTAAAAAAAAAAAAACAAACAAAAAGAAAGTATAATTAATAGAAAAATAAAAAATAATTTATATATATAGAAAACCGTGTGAGTGTTGCATCAATATTAATAATTAATATTAATAAAAATAATAATAATAATAAGAATAACAGTTTGATATAGTGAAAGTTAATCAGTTTGTGATGAGGCTTAGCCCCCACGAGGGGTGCAGCGGAGGCTTAAGCCTTTTGGCAGGGTGGTTGTGAGAGGATCAGCCCGGGTGGCGAGGGGCCAGGCCGTGGAGGAGGCCGGGGAAGGATGGTGTGACCAACGGCGTCATCATCATCCTCCCCGAGGACGAGTCGGCGGAGGCCTCGGCGAAGGAGGTGGCGAGGAACTGTATCTCGACTCGGAGGACGAACTGGCGATGTCGAGACAGTCTCGCGGCGATCGAGAATCCCGTGATAATAACCGCGACCTCCACGATAATCGTACTGTACCAGCTGACCCACGCGACCAACGCGACCCACGCGACCCACGCGACCCACGTGCGGAATCACGCGATATTAGGGATATACAACAGGGGCATAACAGGGGAAACGCTGTTATCATTAGGGACGAACGCGACTACCCGGAATACGATCTTCATCCGACTGGACCAGCCCCTGTATCGGCGACCACCGTCCTTGCCACCAACCCGGTGAGTGAGATATAATATTCTATTCGTTATGTTTCTTACTTATTTGTTATCATTATTATCATTATTATTATTATTATTATTATTATTAGGAAAAAAATGACGAAATGAAATCGGGTCACTAATGCCATAAGGTCGTAAGCACAAAAAAAAAAAAAAAAATGTCGTATTTTTGGTGGCAAAATCTTTTTCGTGCCATATAAAATCGTTTGGGCATATCCGCAAAAAAAAATAATTTTTTGGCGTTTACGACCTTATGGCATTATAGTGACGCGAAATTTGACGAAAAATGAATGAAATCGATTCTGAAAACTATTTTTTTTTTTTTTTTTTTTTTTTACTACATGTTTTATTCTCTATCGCGAGTTTAGGAATTATTTTTGTTCTGTTGAACGTGTATATGGAGAAATGCCTTCGGGATATAATATCGATATAAATATCGTGGGAAGGTATGCTTGCGAAGTTGATCTATATACTATATACTATACATATAGGTATAGGTATAGAGCTAAAATTGAAAAACAAACTGTTCGCGGATATAGATATCTGTTGGTATATTATATACTGTATATCTATATGTTTTAATTAAGGTATAGCGAAACTGTTTGAAAGTAGATCACCTTAATTATATATGCGAGTCGATAGGTAGGTCTAGGTATACCTAAGATATGTATATCAAATACGCATATATATATATATATATATATACAGAGTGGTATTAGTTGTCGTATAAACGTTCTAAAAATAAATATATATTATATACTATATAGTATATATATACCGATTAATAAAACGGGATATTTTATACCTACACACATACATGTTACATATATGTATATGGTATAATCTCACAATAATCCAACGCCCATGGATATTTGATTTCAAAATAAGAAAAATAAGAAATATTAAAATTTATTTTCTTTTCGAGTTTTATTTTACTTTTTTACTTTTTCATTATTATTTTTTTTTTTTTTTCTCCAATTCAATTTTAACGACAATAATAATAAATTATCGTCAATGGCGAGATATCGTGTATAGTAGTATTATGTATAGTAAATAATTTTTTCGTTTTCGTTTGCGTTTTTTTTTTTTTTTTTTTTTTTTCTTCTTCCTTCCTTCCTTTCCAATAACTGAACCGCGTGCGACCCAGTACATATATTTCCCAGGGGTTCTATAGCATTTTAATATTTAACCTGCGCCAACGCGACGCAATTTTCCATGCGGCTATCTCTACGTATATATATAATACTTTTTTTTTTTTTTTTTTTTTTTTGCCACTCATGCAACTATTTATTATACGTTATATAATATTTTGTTTGATAAATCGGTTTGTTATTTAAATTATAATCTATATGCAAAAGTGAAGATAAACAAAATTATAAAAATATGAAAAATAAATTTAAAATTTAAAAATTCTCTAGAAACCAAAATTCAAAAAATAAAAAAACAGATAATAAACAACAACACACAGTAATTAAATACACACTATATTCTAGATGCAGAAATATATATTATACAGTATATTCTAGCCTCTCAAATCTCTCGTATAAATTTCCATATATATATATATATATATATATATATATATAGAGCACCAGGTCTATTCATTTGCATCGCTGCACCGCTGCAGCACATCTTCTTTCAAAGAAAGATGAGCCTTTGGCAAACATAGAGTTGCGCGGCCTCATTTACTACCGCATTCATATCGCTCGTTGCTATATATATATATATAAGGATAGTTCTATTTTTTTTTTTTTTTTTTTTTTTTCTTCTTTCTTTCCTTTCTATATTTAAAAGTGAGAAAAAAAAAAAAAAAAAAAAAAAGAAATGAAAAAAGAAAAGAATCTATAATATTATAGCAGGTATAGCATATGAATAAAGATTGTCAAGAGAATTTTTTTTATTTTTTTTTTAGGTTTTCTTAATTATTGACGTATCTTTCTCTAATTTGTTTCACCTATACTATATATACCTGTATATATATTATATACAGTTTGCAACACACTTCATACTATTCTTCTTCTTCTTCTTTCTCTCTCTCTCTCTCTCTCTCTCTTTCTCTCCCATTTCCCTCATAAGAAATGCAAATTGGATTTTACGTATTTATAGAAAAACACGTGTACTGTTGTATACTATATACTATATAATCTAGCACACCCGCGCTGCCATTGGCATGTAGTACATACATGTATGTACATATATAATGATACATTATAATATATAGGTCTCGACAAATTTCAGTTGAATTTACAACTTTTATGTATAAAAATAACGTAACTTTGTATATTTTATATATATTTTTTTTATCAATTTTTTTCCTCAATAATTTCTACCCGCAATAATTATATTCTCGTTATAATTATACAAAAAAAAAAAAAAAAAAAAAAAAAAAAAAACGTTATTAATAAATGAAAATAAATATATAAGATAAGATAAGAAAAAATGTCCTCCTCATAATATACGTTCTACATTCGGGATTTCGGGCAGTGGGCCTCCGCAGGACTGCATGTAGCCTTTAGAGCTCCTGCATCCGCGATCCCTGAGACCCGTTTCAGAACGCCGCGGGGAATATAGGTCAGTACGCAACGGTGCCGGGGCAAAAGGATCACCATAGTGCAGATCCTATGCCTCGTGAGTATGCGTGCAGCAGCTTGAGAACAGCTAACGGCCAAACTGGTTTTACCCTCTGCTCTTCGACAGGACCACCTTCTTCTTCTTCTTCTTCTTCTTCTTCTTCGTCTTAATGCATACTTCGCCTCTACTCCACTCTCCCTTTCTTTCCTTATCGCTGATGGTCCTCGCTGCAGACTGTAACACTTTTACTCGTTGCTTTCGTTTTTTTCTTCTTCTTATTTCTTTCTTTTTTTTTTTTTTTTTTTTTTTTTTCAACAGAAGATTTCTCGTTGTTATAGTATATAAAAAAAAAAAAAAAAAGAACTAAGTTTTTCTTCTTCTTCTTCTTTTGTAATCTTCTTATATATTTTATATAATATTTTTTTTTTTTTTTTCTTTTTTTCACCGATTTTACTAAAATTTGTTGTCAAACGCCGATATATTAGTATAATTTTTATTTTATCCCATAATTCGTATTGAAAATTATATGAAAACGGATGAATAATTCGAAAATGATAATCTTAATACTTATAAAAGCGATAAGGTAGGTCGTGCGTGGGCGAATACGAGATTCTGCTTCTAAGAAGCTTTTTTTTTTTTTTTTCTGTAATTTTTCGCGTAAAAAAATATGAAAATAATTATACGATCTTTTGATTTGAAAAATGGCAAACTGTGGTATAATCGCGTTTACGACCTTACGATGCGCCATTGGACACACGCGATATATTCGCGCTTTGTGTGTTGTCCTAGGCTTTAGCGTTGATGTATAGTAAAGTAAGAGACTCGTGAAGAAGAGGGGTATAGTCGAATATAAATTTTTTACCTCCCACCCCCTTCCTTTCTCCCTTCTACCAATTTTTCTCTCACTCTATCTCTCTCATTTCGTCCTTTTCATCTTTCTTTTTTACTCTTAAATTTCGAGGTCGCAGGTAGGTAGGTAGGTAGGTAGGTAGGTAGGTAGGCGATACACCTGCAGAAGGCACAAGACACAACGCACAAGGCAACAGAAGGCAGAAATTTAGGTATAGAACTTAAACATACCGAAAAAGAAACACTAGGGTTAGAGAAAAACCGCCACATGCCATCCATCCAACCGACGAATTACAACGCTTGCTATTATATTTTATCATTGTTCCGAGAATCGATCTTTATATATACGATTCGATATATATATTCGCTAAATAAATCAAAAAATTTTATATTATAATACAATACCTATCCGATTATATTATTAAATCAATCGCGAAAAAAAAAAAAAAAAAAAATCACCGATTTCATGAATCTATAGAAAACAAAAGTTTGATACTCTTACCGCGAGAGATTATTATATAGAATTAGGATTAAAATAATTAAATTTCTTATCGATAACTCAATTATAAGTCTTTTAAATCAATGTATATAATCTTTAATTATTATTGTATAAAAAAAAAAGAAAGAAAAAAAAAAAGGTGAAATAATAACTTTCTCAAGTTTATTAATATAATATCGCGAAAATTGATACTATAGACACTATTTTTTTTTTTTTTTTTTTTTTACCCTAATTAGTGTAAAAAAAAAAAAAAAAAAAAAAAAAAAAAATGAGATCAGAATTTATAACTGAAAGGGAAAGGCATAGCCGTACCATACTATACCTGCAGGTGCCATTGGAAAGAAGCTTGAAAAAAAAAAAAGAATTTAACACCGTATAGATACACACATATATCTATAGGTATATTTACAATGTTGCGCAGGATGATACTGCAGGGGGAAATATCCACGTATATATATATATATATATATATATATATATATATATATTATATACACGTAGGAATATATATAGTTGGTTGGGTCGGGTTATGGTTACCTGTTAAATTTACCTGAAGAAGTTAGCTAGGGAAGCTGATGATATTGTGAGTTAAAAAATTCCCTTAGGGATGGTTATATAGGTACGCAGTACTACTACTACGCCTCTGATCTCGGTTCTGTCACTCACCTGCGGCGAGCTCGGTATAGAAAGAATAAGAATAAGAATAAGAATAAGAATAAGAATAAGAATAAGAATGAGAATGAGAGGAAGAGGAAGAGGAAGATTGTACCTGTACCTCTACCTCAACCGCGGCGGTGGTGGTGGTGGTGGTGGCGGTACCCGTAGTATCTCCACACCCATACATATCAAGTTATACGCATATTCTATACACATGCATACTGTGGCCAAGCTGCATACCTTAATATACCTTATAACCTACCTGACTCCGCCGTTCTTATACCTGGCTTATACATGAGGCACTGGTCCACGGTACACGGATCATTAAATAACTTTCGAGCCCCTCATTAGGACCTTCATGAGAAGAAAATATTCTAGTCCTCCTTTATGCTCTTGCGAACTATCTGGATACGTATATATTAGGGTGGGTCCTTGATTTGGTCAATTCTTTAATTTCAATGCTCCCATGGGCCAGGGGGTTTCCAAATATATACGAAAAAAATTTAGCGAAAACCTCAGGTTCCTAGCTCAATTCTAAGCACCGTCCCAAAAGCCTTTGAATTTTCTCATTTTTATATGAAACACGATTTCTGACAGTTCGCGGTTAATTCTTTTTTCTTCATAAAAAATCGCAAACATGGAATTGCAATGAGTTTCAGATTCAGAGAAGCGATATAGGAAGTCAAAATAAATACCGAAGTAATAAAAATCGTGCGTATATTATTTAAATAGGGATTCGAACGTTTTCTTTCACCGGAAGAATCAAATTTCAATCTTTTACTGAAAAACTAAAAATTTTTTTTCACACATTCGGAATTCGGAATTCGCATGAACAGATTTTCGCAATTTTTGAATATTTTTTTTACCATTTTTAATATTCATGAAATCTGATTCGCCGAATGATAACGGCTATTATTAAAAAAAAAAATTGCGAAATTTACATGATTCTGCATGCAAATAATCCGCACGACTTTATCAATTCGAACGTCTGTTTCTATACGATACTTGATCTTAAATTTTCGATGATTGCATATAGCTAGGTGATGCAAAATTGGCTTTTATTTAGTCTAGTTTAATTTGGGAATGAATTAAATTGTGAAAATAATGAAATTCGGAAAAATAAAAAAAAATAAAAATTAGAAGAAAAAAAGAAGCGTTTTCTTCTCCTATAGGTATATAGGAGAATAGTTCGTACCTATACACGTGTATCTTCGTATATATACCTAATAGATAAAATCCTGGAGTTTGAGTCCGGCTGCGGTTTCACGTTCCGTTGTCTAGTTGATTAATTAAAATATAGTCATTCGGGGTGTTTCTTATTGCCAACCAAAACGGTATAATAAACACAGCAGTCAGTCGCTTGGACACTGTGTATAGGATAGATTATAAGGTATATCTATCTAAGGGATGGCTATCTCGATTCTTCTCGTAGCGCCTCGACGCCAAACGTCGCGTCGCTTCGTACCTCGGCATTTTCTTCTTCTTCTTCTTCTTCTTCTTCTTTCCTTTTTATACGTTAGCCTATCTTAATGAAGTGTCAGTAATGTTGGGCGCCGTTTTACCTGTCGCCGACTTTCGAACCCCTCTTTCCTCTTTCCTCTTCCCTCTTCCCTCTTTCCTCTTCCCTCTTTTTCTACCTCTCTTAAACCCCCTGCATTGGGTCCAGATCCCAGGTACCTACATATTAGACCTTAAATGCCACAAGGATCTCAAGTTCTTCTTCTCGCATGCAGGTATAAAGATCAAGGCTGGGATAAATTACACAAATAAAAAAATCCGTAAAAAAAAAAAAAAAGAAAAATAAAATAAAATATCCAATTATTTATGTCTGTTACTTTTTCATTTAATTCTCATTATTTCTATAGGAAGAAGATTAAAAAAAAAAAAAAAATTATAACGTCAAATTTTTCCCTGCATTCGGGCGAAAAAATTAAACGACTAGCTTTTATTAGTATTATCGCGTCACTAATGCCATAAGATCGTAAGCGCCAAAAAAATTTTTTTTTTTTTTTTTTTTTGCGGATATGCCCAAACGATGTTATATGGCACGAAAAAGATTTTGCCACCAAAAATACGAAATTTTTTTTTTTTTTTTTTTTTTTTTGGCGCTTACGACCTTATGGCATTAGTCACGCGCGATATTTATACTAATGGGATTTTAAGGGGTAAAGAAGTATAGTGGGGTGTATTTAGGTGCGTTCCATTCGCGATCTAGTTTTTGCGAGGTATATATATATATATTTGGGTATATGTATATATATTGTCAGAGTTAGGTATATAAGCACGCCATTGGACGTTACGGAGAGGTAAAAAAATATATAGGTATATTGGATTCTGAGAATCTTGACGCGAGCTGGAGTCCTAGCTAGGACAAAAGAGCATGCTCTCTCTACAGCCTCCCCATCATCGACTCTCCACAGTTTCTCGGCTCCTCCATATTTATTGGAACGCGCCGCGGCTCGGGTCAAAGACTAAACGCGCTTTTGCGAAAGCAAGAACAACCAAACTTTTCGAATCGCTTCGTGTATATAGGTAGCTGTTAGAGAGATGAGGACTTATGCACAGGTATAGCTAGTCGATTCAAAGAAAATTGAAACTTTTTTTTCTATTATTAGGTAAATAAAATGACAAATACGATTATTTATATTGATTTTCAAAAAAAAAAAAAAACATTTACATATGTGTTTCTATATATTAGCTATCAAAGTCGTTCAAAATCAGACCCTTAGAAATTAGATCAGTAAAAAAAAAAAAAAAAAAAATGAACATGATTTTCCTATTTTTTTCGTTGTTTAGCAATTTTTGCGACTTTATTATTATTACTGTATAATATATTGTTGTTTTATGTTATTCTTTCGGGATATTGGAAATCGTGTGTATAGTAAGTATATACATACATATGTATTATAGGTTTATGTAGGTATAGAGTTGGGTACCTAAAATTTAAAAGTTTTAAGCGCAGCCCTGTGGGCTTTTGGGCGAGTAGTAATCATTAAATTCCATACCGGTCTTATATATATATATGTGTATGTATATATTGTATATGTATATATGCCGTGAGTCTGACGAAGAGCGGTAGGTAGACTTGAGACTTGAGAGACTTGAGAGACTTGAGACTGAGTTTGGGACCGAGTAGTATATTTCGGGTCTTTCCTTTCGGCGTATATAGGTATGGTGGTTATGCTGCTGGTTGTTGCTTGCTTGCTTGCTGGGTTGGTGCACAGTTCAGACTTTCGAGTTTCGGTTGATCGTTAATAGCGCGTCTAGGTTAAAAAAAGGAAATAAAACCGAGTCAACAACTTACGACCGTTTCTTATACATATATACCTATACCTACCATATACCCTAGAGACCCATGAATAATGCAACTCTATTGCGGCAGCTCCGCAAACTTTTCGACTCTGCAGCGCACCCACCGCCATGGCATGGCACCCACCTTTCAAACCATTATATATATATATATATATATATATATATAGGATAGGTGTTATACAAAACCCTTTGTCTATACCCAAAACTCTCAAAACCTTTTATATTTTATATATTTTTTTTTTTTGATTGTCAATCAATTTTGTTTAAATTTTTCTATGAATTTCATTGAGAATAAGGAAAGGAAAAAAAGAAACTAGTCAAATCGATTGATATAGTAGGTATATGAAGGTACCATATAGATAAAGAAGAAGAAGAAGAAGAAGAAGAAGAAAAAAAATCTTTTGCACACGTTTCTCTTTCTCTATACTTAAAAATGTTTCCTATTGCATAGAAGTCTACATATAACATTTTCTATATACCGATGCAGCAGTAGCAGTAGCAGTAGAGTAGCAGGGCTTGAATTATATTTAGGTACATATCGTTAGCCAAGAGCTGTATATTCTCTTATAGTCGTGTGTAGGAGGTGTAGTAGGTTTATATAGGTATTGATAATACGTCGTACTATACGTATATATATGTATGCATAAAGTTTACATTGGACAGTTAATTTTTTTTTTTTTAGTATATATATAATATATATATATAAGTACAATATACATACATACGTTTGAAAAGTATATAACTTTGAATATGTGACCCAATTACGTATATATACATATATCTACATATGTGAGGGTAGAAGATCTCGAGATTTCGAGATTTCGAGAGAGATAGGGAGATAAGGAGACAGAGAGGGGTATATATATGTACGGTGTGAGGGGAGCTTTACTTGTTTACGATATCCGCGTAGGATATAGGTATAGTATAGATATATACACCCGCTACTAGCTTATATAGCTATACATATATATATATTATATACCTATATATAAGTTTTACTCCGCGAGAGAACAGAAATACGCTATCTGTTGTATAGTGCGTTGAACTCTTCAGGCTGCAACATATTATACACCGGATCACCTTGTTATTTACGTTAAATAAATCAGAGAATTAAAAAAAAAAAAAAAAAAAAAAAAAAAATCGTATATTTTGGAAAAAAAAAAAAAAAAAAAAACCAAAAATAATTTTCAACTTTTTCCATTCATTCATTATACCGATTCGATTTCTATACATATATACATATGTAAGTATATATATGTGTATATATTATACATCCATATAAGACGACAGATAAAACGGCTTATATAGTATATATATATAAAAGGCCTTAGGTAAATGGGGAAAGTGTCGATCGAATATATATATCTTGTATATAGTATATATATATATGTATATAAATATGCGGTTGCAAACCAGAGAAACTAAAAAACAAGATAAAATAAAATGAGGAAAAAAATAAATAAAAAATTGCACATAACTATCTTTTTGCGATTTACATTAGTAGTTAGTTAGTCGTGTATATATTATGATAGAGGTGAAATCTTTGAAATAATGAAAGCAAAGATATTATTTTTTTTTTTTTTTTAGTTTTCGGGTTTATGTACAATAAACTGTAAGAAATTTCTCAATTTATGTATGTATATATATATACCGTACTAGTATATATTATATATAAATATATGTAAATATTCGTCGCGTAAATTGAAAGTACCTATTTCGAATTACAGGCGGGGTTTTTGGTGTTTTTTTCCTTTATTTTCTTTTTTTTTTTTTTTTAAGCTAACATATTACCTACTGATGTGTGAGCGTAAGTTCTTTTTTTTTTTTTTTTTTTACTTCATTTTTATTCTTATTTATTTTTATATAGACGTACATACGTATTATATTTAATTAAATCAGTTTCAAGTTGTTTTATCGGGTCCGATAGTTTGACTCGTTAACTCAACCTAATAACCAATTCTAATTATCTATTTCAATGTAACGGAATCTGTCAACGTACATAAATATAAAGATTGCCCGAATCCTTAACGCGTTATAATATTTTATATACTTACGTATATATTTGTATAAATATATATATATATATATGTACATAAATACATACATACATGTAAATAAAAAATTATAATTTTCCATACAGTCGATACAGGTAATAAATTCAACGTCGCAAGTATTAGCCGGGGTATTAACAAGTTAGTCTATGTATATACCATTAGCTAGGTATATAATATATATATAAGTATATAATATTATACATGTAGAAGGCGGTTTAGATATTGCGAAATAAATCGACTCTTGATTAGAGAACTTTTTATTTTTTTTTTATTTTTTTTTATTTTTTTTTTATTCTTTTTTTTTCTCATATTAAACATATTACACTTAATCATAGTAAATAAAATATATATGCACACGGGTACCTTATACACGTCCGTATAATATTACTTTAGGCTCTAAAATATAAGCAAACTACTACATCGTTTTTATATTTAATAATTTATTGTTATTACAGTTGATATTTGACGTTATTTTTTATTTCGATAATTCATATTCCGTAAATCAATAATGCTGCTGCTTCTGCTGTTGCAAAAAAAAAAAAAAAAAAATTCATCCCGTAGATATCTACGCGTACTTCATATATTTTTGCGCATCCTTTTATATTACGCTGCGTATATAAGATTTTTTATTTTTTTTTTTTTTTCTTCCTCCCGAATTCGCGGTTATTGCGGAGGAAAAAAAAAAAAAAAAATACAAAATTTCATAATAAAAGAAGAAAAAATGAAAAAAAAAATGAAAAAACGAAACAAAACGCGTGTTTGAAAGTTTTCACCGCCCACCTGGCTGGGTCCAGATGCTTACGCGCACGCGAGCGCAGTCGCGCACGAGAAGGTTCCTTGCACCGATTACCCTACCCTATACCCTATACCTACCCATAGGGTATATCCTTTGTATATCGGATTTATCCCCGTATGTAAAAGGCTATAATAACCCGTTGCGTTTTTATACATTTACTATATCCCAGCCGCCCTGATCCTCACCCTGTGCTCTAACTATACATAGGTATACGCGATGTATAGTTGTGTATATACATATATATATATATATATATATATGGGT
>OX031020.1:1592900-1730400 GCA_943736025.1 Tenthredo mesomela | reverse complement strand
AAAAAAAAAAAAAAAAAAAAAAACCTCGAGAAACCTTCATCCATCTACATATACCACTTATCAGACCTTTAGATATTAAATTTATTATTCCTGCACTGCACTTGGATGCATAGGATATTTTTTATACATATGTTATATGTTCAGGACTGTGTCATTAAATTTTTGAATAATATTTATTTATTACATAGTATATATTAAATCATCTTTAATTAATAATCGATATATTGTTCTTCTTCTGTCTTATTTATATATATATACACTATATTATAGTATATACGTTTTTTTTTTCTTTCTTTTTTTTTATTTTTATTCTAATCGAAAGATCTTGAAAGAACGCCGTCGATCGAGATCAATGAACGTTTTATATACTACAAGTGTATTGCTATAATATAGTTTGGTAACTAATAATATTATATAGGTATAGGTATATATAATATATACTATAGGTAAATGCCTACGCGTATAAATACGTGTCCTATGATCGTATATACCCTATCTCATTCCCTCGGTATATATAAGAATTATAATTACAAATTAACCATCGCTATGGTAAACGATTTAAGTTATACTATATACTAGGGTACATACCTATGAATACATATATACATACACAATTTTGTACAGAGATAAATTTTTACTCGAGTTTCGACACATTGGGATCAATTATTTTTGAAGAAAAAAAATTTGAAAAAAAAAATAAATCAAAATAAAATCAAAGAACATGCAATAGGGATAAAAAAAAAAAAAAAAAAAAAAAAAAATGGTAAACGCTTCGTATCGTAGTGGTTGAAATTTTTGTTTTCCCCTTTTTTTTTTTTAAGGGCATACCTATATATGTATATTATACATGTAGATAAAATATACGAATGTATAAGAACCTATACCTGCAACGATGTGTATGCGCGTACCTACCTACGTGATATATTCAGACCGTAACTCTAGACTTCGGTTTTTTTTTTTTCTTTTCTTTGGGTATTTTTTCTTTTTCTTTTTCTTTTTCTTCTTCTTCTTCTTCTTCTTTTTGGTAAGGGGTGGGTGGGGATAATGCGAGGGGCAAGACTGACACGAGGTAAGGGGAGAGATATTAGGCCCCAACCTCTTCGCAGGTATAATAACTTGCGCGTCCTTTTGCCGATCTGTTGAAGATAAATTTTCTCGTGGAACTAACGAAAATTAAGTATAGTATATATATATATTATGTAGTATATAGAAGAAGCGTAGAAAATAAAAGTTCTGTAAAAGGAGAAAAAAAAAAAAAAAAAAAAAAAAAAAAAATGGATTAGAAAATTATTGTTAAAACATGGAAAAAGAAAATTCTATCTCTTATAAAACCGAACCGTCGACAAAAAGAAGAAAAAGAAAAGAAAAAAAAAAAAAAGAAAAGGAAAAGGAAAGAAAGTGACAGCCGTTAATTGATAAGCATTGGGCAATTATCTCGGACGAACTCCGATCGATCGATCCGAGACCGCAGGTACGACCGAGACCGATCAATCCTGAATTTTTGAATCGTTAAGAGAGAGAGAGAGAGAGAGAGAGAGAGAGAGAGAGAAAAAGTAAGACTTCAACTTCAATATTTTTTTTTAATTTTTCTAATAAATATCAAAAATAGAAATTGTTATTGTTTCTTTTTTTTTCTTTCTCAATTTTTTTTTTTCTGGACTTTTGCTACCGCGGCTACATATACTAAAAAAATATCTAGTAACGTATACGAGCGATATAGCGTATATATATGTATGGCTATACCTATATATTATAAATCGACTCCGATTTGTGCGAGGTTCTAAAGTCAGTCTTTTACAGTTTTCCGACTTAAAAGCGACTTACTTAGGTACGTTAGGTCTTAAAGTTAAACCTGAATAAGGTAAAGCGTGAGGTGAACCAGGGGGTGGTTGCAAGCTAAAGGTAGAGTGGACTGGGCCACGCTTATATACATATATATATATATTAATGTGTATATATACCTGACTATAATATATATATGTAGAAAATTATGCCTATGTATCTATCTGTAATACACATACACGGCTATATATATATATATATATATATATATAGGTATATAGGTACGTACGTATAGTACTTTTATACCTGCTGGCTGGTGGATATTAAAGCGAACATCACACCCTCGTCATTCAGATATTTCTCTCTCACAATTTCGTTCTTTTTCTATTTTTTTTTTTTTTTTTTTTTTTTTTTTATCTCTCTCTCTCTCTCTCTCTCTCTTTCTCTTTTTTTTCTACTTTTTTCTTCTTCTTTTTCCACCACCTTATTCACTCTCTCTTTCTATTACCGAAGTCAAACATGCGGAGGAAGATGCTGCGGTATATATTATATAGATATATATATATATTTAAGCGCATGGGTGCAGGTAGACGTATAGAGGTAGGGTAGGGTACTGGATGCTGCACAACTGCAAAGTCAAATTCTACCTAACTCCTCTTTATCTTTATCTTTCTCTCTTTGGGTCTTCGTGCGGTTGAATCTGTTTTTTTTTTTCCTTTACTTTTTTTCTTACAAATTTTTTTTATTTTTCATTTCTATTTCGCTTCTTCTTCTTCTTCTTCTTCTTGACTCTCTCTCTCTCTCTCTTTTCGAGAGGGAAAAAGAAGGTGGGGGATGGATGGACCATGCGGAGACTCCTGAGAAGAGGTCCCCCCCTCACACCGCATTCCTAAAGCCTAGATTTTTCTTTCCGATGCTCTCTTTTCACACGTATGTATGTATAAGTATATAATGTAACTATACCAATTTTTCTCTACATATGTACATATATCCAACTAACCCAACCTTCGACTCGACTAATTTGCTTCTTTTTCCCAAAACTCGATCCCCATATACATATATCGCCCTTTTTCGCGATATATGCGCGGTTCACTTCTTCTCACTATATTCAATGTCGTTTTTCATAATTAGGTTTATTGATAAAATAGTAATTTTTTTTTTTTTTTTTTTTCCTAATTTTCGTTTCATTTTGATTTTTTTTTTTTTTTTTTTCTCCGTTCTCTCCGAGATCCTCTCTCTGTCTCTTTCTATCTGGTAGCTTGCTCTGCACTAAAACCCGAAGAGTGACACGATTTATGACCAACTTGGCGCCCAGGTTCAAAGGATCCTAGACTATTGGTTCGGTAGAGGATTTGCGACATGTGGTACTCGCCCACTACCATCCTTGTGACCGAGCTTTGGGTACCTAATGCAATATACCTACCTACCTACCCACTTTGGAAAAAAATAAATAAAAAATGAAAAATTCTCAAATATCGTATATATATACCGAACCCGAAATACAATGGATTCGGGTGTGAAGATTAAAAAAAAAAAAAAATAAGAAAATTGAAAAAAAAAAAAAAAATTCAAATTCAAATTCTATGCAATGTATGAATCGGGACCTGCGCGGTGTTATAATTGAATCGTGAAAAACAAAAAAAAAAAACAAAAAAAAAACAGGTAAAAATTCTTCGAATATGAAAAATGAAAAATAAACGGAATTTTTTGTTGTTGCGAGTGAATGACGAATACTTCGTGCAAATTTCAACTCCGAGAGTATTAGGCCGTTATACAGCCCCCAATAGTTGCTGCCACTATACCGTTTTATTCTTATTATTTTTTCGATTTTTTTTCTTCCTTTTACGTCAAGCACGCACACCGAGGCGCAGCTGGATCTCGAAGATGAGACGTTGCACTTAGCGCAATGACGGCTGTAGCAACAGCAACAGCAATAGCAACAGCAGCAACCCAGACCCAAGGATATATAGGGTCCGAAGAATATATGTATATATATATATATAGTATATTATATATAAATGTATATATGTATACCAAGCTTGGTTTTGCCGCTGTTGCCATCGGGGTGTAGGTGAGGGTGTGGGGACGATGTCCGCCGCAGGGAACTGCCTCCTCTTTGTCCTCCGTTAGATCCTTGCATCGCTGACCTGCTGCCCCACTGGCGTAGGTAATGCGCAAAATGGTTTACTTTATGCGAAATATAATATATATAACATATATATATAGGTATATTCATATGACGATCGGTGAGGATTATATAGATGCCTTATTACTATATAGTGCAATAAATTAGTCGCAAAAAAAAAAAAAAAAAAAAAACGAAAAATGATATTCCAGTTTTTTTTACATAATTTTATTATACTTTTATTTCTCACATCGTAACGTTATATTTTATTAACCAAATTTCGTCATGTACTTTATGAATATATAGGTAGATATACCGCCGCAAATATTTGGCAAACTTCTTCATTATACGCTTTCTTGTGATATTCTATATAATATACATATATGCATATTGCATATATAAATAAGATGTACGATATTATACGATATAGGATTTAATTGGAAATAATTGAACTGCATTAAACTCAATAAAAACGACGTTGACTTTCTTTACAGTTAAATTGACTTTCATCTAGGTACATAATACGTATATCTTCGTATAGATATACATACATGTGCAGTTTAATTTTAGCCGTGATTCGATTATCAAAAATTTAGCTGATTATTATTTGAGTATCGATATATATTTATATTAAAAAAAAATCAAAATTAAAAAAAAAAAAAAAAAACCATAGTAAGAAAAAAGCAAATTTTAATTTCTCGAATCGTGACTCGATTTTTGTTCCTTTTTTTTTTTTTTTTTTTTGGTAAATTTTTGTTTCCTTCTCTCTCTCTCTTTCTCTCTCTCTCTCTTCTTACTTCAACCCCGACGCCGTTGGTTGACTTATTTTACTTATATTTCGTTTTTTTTTTCTTCTTCTTTTTCTTCTTCTCTTTTCTCGCTCCTCTTTTTTCTTGCAATATGCTAGCCCCTGCGCCAGAACCAACTCCCCTAGGCACCCGCTGTGCTGCGGTTAACTTATGCCAGCCATTGTTGTAGCTATCGCCATTTTGACAGGTTCTTTTCTGAGTTTTTTTTTTTTTTTTCATTTTTTCACTTTCATTTTCTTTTTCTCAGATCTATCCCTCATATGACTATTTAGCTATTATAGGTATACGTAAAATAACCATAACAAGAATTGAGAAAACAATTCTATTGACATAATCAATGAGCATAAATCGAATTCGAAGAATTTCTTTTCAACCCTTCTCGGATTCGAGGGATAGATGATCATTTCGTATCGCAGATTTAAATCCATCAAATTTATAAAAAAAAATAAAAATCTATACCATTGTTTGAAAAATGCGAAAGTTAGCCTCCCCCCCCCCCCCCCCCCCCCCCCCCCCTCTCACCATATAAGCTATAAGGGCTCTAAGCTATAAGGGCTAAGGGATCTAAGGGTATATGGCAATATGGTTCTTTTGTATAGTAAATCGGTGTAGGAGTTCCTAAAATAACGCCAAGCTTGACCGAGGGACCCACCTCTGCACAGTTCCCGCAGTTTTACATTTCTAATTTACAGATTAGATCTAAGTTCTCTCTCATCCTTAGTCCTTTTCGACCTACCTATATACCCTACGCACCTACTAGACTAGAGCCTATGTGAACACCCGAATACAGGTCGAACTCCTCCAGCACTACAGGTCCTTAAGAAAGGTTGGATCCCGAAAAATTTTGACAGCGCATATCGCTGCTGCTGTAGCAATTCGGGCTTATTGTTAAGACCGACGTGACTAGACGAATTTCTCCAATTTTATACATTTATCTCTTTTTTTTTTTTTTTTCTAACATTATTTAAAACGATTATATTATTATTTTAATATTATTTTAGTACCTTTTGATATATAATATATATCAAAAATGTCATAAAGTCGTAAGCGCCAAAAAATTATTATTTTTTTTTTTTTTTTTGCGGATATGTCCAAACGATGTTAGATGGAATGAAAAAGAATTTGCCACCAAAAAAAAAAAAAAACGATTTTTTCTTTTTTTTTGGCGCTTACGACCTTATGGCATTAGTTACGCGATATATAGAATATTATTGAAAGCGCAGGTTATTATACCTTGAAGCATACGTAATGTTCATTTATACTGCGCGAGTCCTGCGCAGCAATTATAGAATATCGTCTGTTTTACTGTTTTACAACTGCCATAATGGTTTTTTTTTTTCTGTTTTTTTTTTTTTTTTTTTTTTTTTTTTTTCTTTCATTTTTCTTTTTATATATTTATACAGCAGTACCCCCGCTGTTCTTGCGGGTACACAAACGACCGTGCTAATGCAAAGATATACATGTACCTATAATATCAAACGCGTTTTTAGTATATAGGTATAGGTAAAAAAAAAAAAAAAAAAAAAAAGATATAGAAATGGTATAGAAAATGAAATCTGTTTAAAAACCAAAAACTGAAATAAAAAGAATAAAAAAAAAAGGAAAAAAGAAGAAGCCTTTATATCTCACAGTCGTCACTAATTATTGCTGAAAAAAGAAAAATCACAAAGTAAAAAAAAAAAAAAAAAATAAGAAAAAAAAAAAAAAAAGAAACTTGTGGGTGGTCTTCTTTCCCGTACTCGAGTTGCCGCTGCTGCAGTTTCTCCATGCGATCAATTTCTATACGTAACATCTGTTGTTCGACGCGATGAAAGCGCGCGCATGGTTCCGATATAATCTTTCAAATTGGGTAAAATTATTATTATTATTATTATTATTATTGTTATTAAGTTTTTTTTTTTTTTTTTTTTCTCCCTCGATTGAAAGAAAAATTCGCGAAAAGAAAAAAGAAGAAGAAAAAAAAAAAAAATATATTTCTTTTGTTGAATCATCGATTGATTTTTATTTTCATTCTAATTTACTAATTATTTTTATATTTTATGGGTATATAAAAAAAAAAATGATGAGTCAAAGGATTCATAATCATATGTATATATATATATTTACTATACGTATACGTAATGTATAATATATAGGTATATATTATATATGGTATCGATTGAAGCCATAAAGAATTAAGAGAGAAATAAAAAATAAAAAAAATAAAAATAAATAATTAACAAAGTAAAGGAAATATTTTTTTAATGCTGCGCACTCGTTGCAACCAATTAATATTTCTTATTGCTGAAATGAGAAAGAGAGAAAGACTATAGAAGTGAGTTTCGGACTGAAGATATCAGGTTTGCCATATAAATATATGTGTTCGTATGATACGTATGTATATATATCTTTATAGATGTGTATGAGAGGTGGGTACGTACCTACTATACTCCTCTTTTATACACATAAGTCGAGAGTCTATACCAGGGACCAGGGTAACCCGGGCCCTCATTCTGCGTTACCCAGCATCGCCTCGTTCTATAGTAAAATAAAACAAAAGATCGAGAACGCTCTCAAGGATAACTGCTAAGGACGGTCTCTAGTATAGGACCCCCCGATATTGCGAACAAATGAAATACCCCGTTTCTATACAGGGTCTAAAAATCATTCCTTATATTTCCCCCAAAAATACAAAAAAAAAAAAAAATATATATATATATAAATAAAAAAATAAAACTAGCGAAAAAAAATGGGGGGAAATAAAAATCAGTAAAAAATCGTTGCTCACTTTTTTTTTTTCATCTTCGTCATAATTATCGGAAAATTAATTAAACCTTCGTATTCAACAAAGGATCAAAAATCCGAATACTTTATGCTCGTTATAGGTATAATTGACGAACGGAAAATTGGAAGGGAAAAATGATAAAATGAAAAAAAAAAAAAAAAAAAAAAACCAAAGGAGAGAATTTTTTTTTTTTTTCTCATTTCTTTATTTCTTTTTTCCATCTTAGTCTCTTTGGTTTTTTGTTTCGTCAAGTCTTAGGGCTTAGGGGTTGGCTTAGAGTGTATTTCAAGTCTCTATACCCTACGTATGTTTTTTCCACGTGTGTGCGGGATGATGTGTTAGCGTCGATGTATTGACCTTGAGTAGGCTTGAAGTTGAGGTGGGTTTTAGGTGCCGCCTCGTTTCTCTGGGCCCTGCGTATACCTCGGTCTCACTTCTTTTCTCATACATTTATCTCGCTCTCCTTGCCCCCGACTGGGGCTCCGACCGGGCCCTGTAGTCGCATTCGCAGACGGCGCAAGATCAAGGACATTGAAAAAAAAAAATAAATAAAAAGGACAGAGAGGAAGAAGCAGAAGAAGAAGAAGAAGAAGAAGAAGAAGAAAGAAGAAGGAAGAAAGAAGAAGAAAAAAATACATTAGACGAAAACACGTTGCGCGTTTTAACACCGTACCGCGTATATATAAGCCTCCGCAATTCAGCTGCATAGGACCTTTATACTCGCGCAATATATGGGAACCAACGTATGCGAATTATGCATATTATATACCAAGATTCGGGGTTTACCTGGAACTGAAGAAAGAAAAAGAAAAAAAGAAAAAAAAAAAAAAAACACAGCTTTATACTCCGTTTTTCTTTTAACGATAATTTCGAATCGATAGATTATTTTTTATCCACGAGTACATATAGGTATATATATGTATGAACCAGTCGTAACCGCGGCTTAATATCTGGTCCATACTACGCTCGTTCATCGCCATTTTCAAGATCAAGGTCGACAGTTTAATATACACGGTATATACAAACGCGGTTTTAAATTCCGTGCAGCATGCGGTTGTCCTTAATTTGATCATTTTCGAATTTCACAGTGTTCCCATGATGGGGCAGAACGTATCTAAATATATAGAAAAAAGAAAAAAAAAAAAAAAAAATGGAGTCAAAACCCCGGGTTCATATTTCAATTCTAATTACCGCCCCCCCAAAGCTTTCGAATTTTCCCAATTTTTAATAAAATTTTAATATAAATCGATGATAATATAAGAAACACAATAAATTACAATATAATAGATGTTAATTTTCCTTTCGATTATTATTTCTTTCCTCATCTTATTTCACTGTACCTACAAAGATGCGAAATGATATCACGCGAATTGATTAATACAGAGAAAAAAAAAGGACGACGATATGAAAGATGAGATTTTATTTTCCTCCTTTTCTTCCTCATGCTATTCTTTTATTTTTTATATTTTTTTTTTTTTTTAATTTTCATTCAAGTCGTAAACGCGACTTTAGTTTTTGGCCTGATGGTGTGTGGTGTGTGCACCTTGCCACTCTCAAGATCAAGGCCACTGCTGCTGCAGCAGCAGCAGCAGCAGCTACAGCATCCTGACGATGCGAGATGACTCGGCTTTTTCGAACGATACCTACTCTCTTACGCACACTTAAACTAAAGCTCAGGCTTTCTCATACAAATACCTGTAGGTACCTAATACCTACCTATGCCTACCTACCAACCAACCGATATACTTATTGTTAGTTCGACTTGGCGAGGAGTCGATTCCACTTCGATTTACGAATTCCTTCATCATCGTCATTATTATTATTATTATCATTATTATTATTGTTATTATATCTTCGATTCAATCATCAATATATAACTCACCCGATCCACAATATATGTATAACGAAGACAATACAAAAGACAGATAAAAGAAGAAAATACATAAATAAAACGTGTAAATTTTTCTTTATTATAATTAATTTGAAAAAAAATTTATACAAATTAGGAGAAAAATTATACTTCGCGCATCTTGTGTTGATGACTTGATATTTTTTTTTTTTTTTCCTTCTTTTTCTTTAACGATGTGATATACAAAATTTGCGATACGTTATTAAAGTATATATACGGTGTAAATTCTTTCTTTCCTTTTTTTTTTTTTTTTGTTTTTTTTTGTTCGTTTAATTTCTTCTTTTATTTCTCTTAAGTCGGTTATAATAATGCAACGTGGATCGTGTGCGATGTTTAAGACGAGGAGGGTTCCCCCCTCCGTCTTGGTGGTATAGTGTGTAGAGAGACGAGATTCTATGAGAAATTGAATGACCTGCGGAGGTGTACGAGGCCATATATGGAAACCCGTTCACTCAGGGTATAGAAGAGGTAGATAGGTAGGTAGGTAGGTAGGTAGGTAGATAGGTAGGTAAGGTACGTGTACGTACGTATGGTAAACGTACGTAGAAACTGATGAAGCACGAGAATAATAAATAAAAAAAAAAATAAAAAAATTAATGTGCAAGTAACAAATACAAACAAACAAACAAAAAAAAATAAATAAATAAAATTACAAAATTACATGAAAAAAAAAAAATTGGTGTATGTATTAATATATCTATATACGAATATATTCGAATTCATATATTATAATATATATGTGTGCGTGTGTGTGTAGGTTATACGAAACTCTAGAACTCGAACTCCGAACGTTGGCACGCCCAAAAGTCACACATCTTTATATCAGGCGCGGGTATATATGCCTAATTAATATCAAAATGCCTTTCTACTTATTCCAAGACACTCGATTTATAGACGTTACGCATGTTCCATGGTTTTTTTCGTTTTTTTGTTTTTTTTTTTTTTGTTTTTTTTTTAAACTCTTTTCCTTTTTCTGTCTTTCTATCTTTATCTTTATCTTTCTCTCTTGACTCTTCGCATACAAGTATGTATGTGAGAGAGCAACTACGGGTCTTAAACGCGTACGTATATATAATAGTATACGTATATACGTATACAGTTCACGGTATATAATATTTAGAAAATAGTTGAAGGCATACCTACTTCTTGAACGCGGATATATATAATTGTTCGACGTGATTCATAGTCTTCTCCCTTCCCTTATCCCAATTTTCTATATATATATATATATATATATATATATAGTATAGGATATACGCGTATAGTATATCTTAGCTACGTACTAAATTAAGATTATTGCTATACCGGAATGCCTGAATAATACCGGCAGACTTTTATATTATACATACGCGTATATATCTATATATCCTATGTATAATGAGCTTGAATAGTAGTACTATATGCATACAACATCCGCGTAAATATATATATATATATATTTATTTTTTTTTTTTTTTTTTTTTTTATCAACGATTTATTTCATTCATTATTTATAATAATAATAATTTTGTCATCGAAAAGATGAGATATAAGTTAATAATTCTATAATATTTCCGAAACTCCTCGCGGTATATTTATATTCTATATATACGCAAGAACAAACAAACAAACGAAAAAAAAAATCAAGAAACGAAGAAACACGCGTATAAGTGCAATAAAATTTCTAAAAAAAAAAAAAAAGAGACAGAAAAAAAAAGAAACGTAAATTTTTTTTTTTTTTCTTTTTGCAAATATTTTTGTATCTTTCATTGTCTTTTTTTTTTTTTAATTCTTCTTCTTCTTCTTTTTCTTTTTCGTCGCAACATACAATTGAGATATTATTAGACGTCTGTATGTATAATATATCTATATATATAATATATAGTATAATAAAATGAAGACGTTGAGGAAGGTTGATGTGTGAACGTCTTATTGACAAATGATAGGGTAAGCACTACAGCTCTATAGCCATTCTATACCTTGGATGGAAAAAAAAAAAAAAAAAAAAAAAAAAAACGAAGAAAAAATAAGAAAAGAAAAGAAAAAAGAAAGAACAAACTTATACAGAAAGACACACTCACACACACACACACGTTTGTATGATAAATAGAATTTTTAACAGTGGCAGTGGCTAAACCGCGGCGTTATACATATATACATACATATATATGCGTCAACGACATCTTCCAAATAGTTATTGATAAAGAGTCAAGTCATCTAGTCAAGAGATCGAGTCATCCTGTAAACTGAACTAAACTGATAGTATATTGATTTTCGAAGTGGCATATAATTATATAATATGTTCCTTTATTTCTCTCCCTCTCTCTCTTTCTCTCTCTTTCCATGTCATTTTTGTCATTTACTTTGTTTCTATAAATTTCTTAAAATACAAAAAAATAAAATGAATAAAATAAAATACAAAAAAAAAAAAAAAAACAGAACCGACCAAAAAAAAAAAAAAAAAAAAACACAAGAACCAACGAAAAAAAAAATAAAAAAAACTGCGAAGGAGGTCAGAGATCGTTTCCTCCCACGTGGAAACTAGCGAGTGAAGAGGTTGTATGCTTATACATGTATATATAGATATGCATATATGTAGTTGAGTTGTTTTAAATCAGGGAATTAAAAAGCGATGTGGGCAAGGCAAGGCAAGGCAATAGACTAAGACGAAGGGAATAAAGAGGAAGAATTAAAGAAGTGTGTTTCTGCGTTCCCGTTGCATTTTCTATACATATATAATATATATATAAATATATATATTTTAGGTATATACACGGTTAATATATGTATATAAGTAGCCGAATGTATCCGTATAATATACCTACTTATATTATAGTAGTTTAAACCATTAAAACTGGTCATAGTTGGGTTTCTCATATATACTATATAACCTTACGAAATTCTAAGGAATTAATGATGAACATTCGTGTGTCTCTTGCGTATGTAGATATAAACGGCTATTCGACTTGGGGCCCACCTATGATGAAGGGAAATTTTTTTTTTTTTTTTTTTTATATATATAAATTTTATTATCATATCATGAACATAATATCATATTATACACAAACGATATTCTATATACTATATATATATATTATACTATATATATGAGAATAATTATACGATAGGAGAGATAGAAGTAAAGAAAAAGAAAAAGAATTGATTGAATATTCTTATAATACGATTTTAAGATTTTCGCATATAGTATTTATTATAAATCGTCAAATTTCTCTATAATCCACCGTTATAAATTACCTAATCCAACACTTTCGCAGAACTTTTAATATTTAATATCCTCGTTATAGTCGTAATCGTATATTTATATTTGATTATATTTTATAATTATTAATAATGATAACGATCATTTTATATAGATCTATATTGGTTTAAAATTAAATCGAATTTATATATTGTAACTAGATACCTTATGTACCCATACACCGGTTTCCAGCATAAATCTTTGGTATATGGTTTGGTTTCGTTTCGTTTCGTTTCGTTTCATTTGGTTTGGTTTCGTTTCATTTTTTTCGTTTGGTTTGGGCGGTGGCGACCGACCGACAGTATTTAGAGGGCTATAAAAAGAGAAAGCTTGTAATGCTTTCGGCCGATTCGTTGTTGCAGTTAGTTTCAGAGAGTCTCATGCGTTAAAATCACGTCAGTTGGTATTTCTGGACGATGTTATACCGAACTTATAATGTATACGTGCGTACGTATGTACCTACATTATATATATATATACGTGTATGTAGGTATATATATATATATATATGGTAGGATAATATGGTATATATCGTACCTCTATACATCGCCTAGCCTAAAGCAATAATCTCAATAATTATTACTCTAAACCCTTTTACAATATTTATTATACGGTAATCTACCTCCGTTCCGTATTATATGCCTATGTACATACATTTCTAATACCTACCTTACTTACACACGTTGAATATTAAAAATTGCGTTATTTTTCTTTCCCATCTACACCCGCGATAATTACGAAATTTATAATAAAATCTTACAGTTCATATATACTATAGTATATTATAGTTCTGTCTTCGTATATATATGTGATGATAATAATTATTATTATTATTATTCTAATAAATTATTATACCTTATTAGTCGAGAGTATTAGGTATCACCTATCTATTTTTTTTTTTTTTTTTTTATATATATATTTTTATGACATTTTTTATATATATATATATATATTTTAATACCACATCAGGTAGTATATACATGGTTTTAAACTGACCGGAAGTAATCGGTGATTAAAATTAGCCGCGGGTTTCATGCCCGCGATATATCTGAAAACTTGAATATACTATATATATATGCCTTGTTAATAATCTACCGAATATATATATATATTATATATTATATGTAATATAACCCTGAATATTTAGTATAGCTAGTATAGATACGTAGTGTATAATAATTGATCAATAATGATAAAGAGAATAAGAAGAAGACAAAAAAATAAATAAAAATATATATATAAATTTATGTATTTTGAACATTTTGGATAGTGTTTTATTCAAACAAAATTATACATTAATTTTCTAAGTTGTTAAGAAGAGGAAGAAAACAAATAATAAAAATAAACTATACTTATGTATATAAATGAAGTAAGATTTTTATCTCTATAATTGCAACTATCGTTAATTAATTTATTACTAAGGTTGATAAAATTGTCATTTTATAATAAATAATTCAGCGAGGTGTATATATAATTTTCGTACGTATAAACGTAACCATCTTTATAATATATATATATATATATAAATTCTTTCATACAGGATATATAAATTATGTATATATACATATTTTTGAAATAATTATAATTTGTTTTTTTTTATTTTTTTTTTTTTTTTTTTATTTTTATCATATTTGAATAGATTCACAGTTACTAACGTATATATACGTTGAAATAAAGATTTGTGGATAATTTCATATAATATCGTATAATACCTATAGGTATATATACCTACTGTAAGATGGAATGCGTAAGCGTTAGAGATGCGTGCGAGGGCAGTTAAAAATATATGCCGAAAGAAAAGAAAAAAAAAAAAAAAAAAGGGAAAAAAAGAAAAGAAAAGAAAAGAAAAGAAAAGAAAAGAAAACAGAATGAAAAGAAGAAAAAATAATGAAGACAATTCCTTTTCCTAAGTGGGTCGCCCCTGCACTGCACTGCACTACACTACACGCTGCAGTAAAAAAGAATCCAGCGATGATAATTTTTTTTTTTTTTTAATTATTATTATTTATTCTCAAATAAATTCTCATGTTACACTTTTCCTATTTTTTCTTTTTTTGTTAGTTTTTTTTTTTTTTTTTTTTTTTTTTTTTTTTTTATTCTCCATCTCCCGATTTTGTGATTTTTTTAAAGTCTAGATTCCCACTAATTTCAAATACACGCGTCTCTTCGTTTCATAGTATACCGATGTGATTCGACCTAATTAAGAAAATATAATGATGAAAACTATATACCTGTACTTATATACGTCAGATGGAAATATGGAATACAATAAGTCTTATAGAAAAAAAAAAAAAAAAAAAAAAAAAAACTTATAATTAGTCCGGGTAATAAATGGTTCGAAAAACAAGAATTAGGTATACTACACCTACCTATAATAATTAAGAACGATAACTAAAATAACAGCGGAAATATCGCTGTTAAGAATAAGAATAAAAATAAGAATAAGAATAAAAATAAAAAATTAAGAATAAGAATAAAAATAATAAATAAAACAGTAAGAATTCAATGAAACAAGAATATATATATATATATATAACGACGACTTTGGCGCGGGAGGATGTGCCTGCAACATCTGTCGGTTAATAATTTAGCCTTTTTTTTTTCCTACTACTTATATTATACGTTGCATCAGCCCTTTTGTCGTTCTTGTATAATTAACTGCGCATTTTACGTATTTAATTTAAATGCACATTATTCTCAATATCTAAATATAATATATGATCTGATATATTATACGTAGGTAGGTATGTACATATATACTTATATGTTTTTGTTTATTTGAAAATAATTTTCTGAAAACAAATTTTCTCGACTGTAAAAATTCTTTTGATAAATACATATACATCCTATATCTTATATAATTATATTTTATAATTCTGACGTTGGTGCACACAGCTCACGAATGAACTGCGATTTTACGAGTCGACTGACTACTTTATACCTCATTTTTACGTCTTAATAAAAATCCAATAATCATCATCGCACTCACTTATACCTATACCCGCTGCTGTTAGATAGGGTATAGGTAAAGTATAGCTCTTAGTTTATATCTTCCGCTAGGCGTTTTTTAACGACTCAAAAATTAACTGGGCGATAATTTCATCATTTATTTATTCGTTCGCATTCGTTCATTCATTTAGTTATTTATTTAGAAGAAAAAAAATCAAAAAAAAAATCAAAAAAAAAAAAAAAAAAAAAATCAAAAATCTTCGAGACTAATTAAACCTGATCTATAAATTAGTTTTTTTTAATACGAATATCATCACTACTCTCTCTCTCTCTCTCATTATTTATATACATATAATTATATATGTATATTATATGTTACACACTACATTTGTATTATTTAGGTATTCGGTATAATTTCCTTGATATTATATGATCAAAATTTTTTCAGGGGTAAAAAATTCCCGGTTATTTACAGTCGGTAAAATCTTTTTCGTCTGACAATATATTTTGCCTGCTTTACCTATTACCGTTCATTGCCATTACTATACAACAGTTGATAATAAATTCTGCGATCGGTAATCGGTAAAAGAGAAAAAAATAATAGTAATAATAATAACAATAATAAATGACGAAAAAAAAAAAAAAAAAAAAAAAAAAAATGGATAGAGAATTTTTTTTTCTTTTCGTTGATTTTTATTTTTTTTTTTCAAAAAATCAACCCCCGCGCTTAACATACGTCAAATTAAAGGAAATTCGAAAGCGAAGATAATTATGAGGGATGAGTAGTAAAACAAGAAAATATACGTTTTTGAACTTTTTTTTTGTTTTTTGTTTTTAATTATAAATAATCTTATATTATTTGTATAATTTTTTCGAATGCATATGGATATACAATTATGCGGGAATCGTATATAGCTCTTAAAAATCATACTACTATTACAACTGCTGGCAATGGCAGCCGGTTTTATTAATAGCTAGGAGGTCGAGTCGCGTTCCGAAACCTCTTCAGCACCAGACAGTAGAGTATTCCGGCTTGCCTGCGTTTCTCGTTGTATTTTTTCACCAAGTTCGTGTATAATAGGGGATTTAATTATATATATACATATATATAGATATATAGATTTCGGGATCGTATATAATAATTATTTCAGGTGTAAAAAATTTTAACATCGCAATCTATTATATTTAAAGTGCGCGAAAATTAATGATTCTTTATTTATTTAGATATATTTATTTATTTATTTTACAATCCAAAATGATAAACAGTACTACTATGTGCATAAGAGAAGAATAATTACGTTGAGAAAAAGGAAATTTCGGAGAAATTGACACAAAACTTCATCGTTTAACGAATAATAATTAATTAAACTTTGGAAATCTGTATATATATATATAAATAATATAATTATTATTATTAAAAAATGTGAAATATTTATAATAAACATACTCAAACGTTCGAAAGAGACAATAGAACAATTTAAACTAGTTGGCTGCAAGTGAAAAGCGGATAAATAAATGATTGAGGGATTTAGAAAACGTTATTTTATACAAAATTTAAATCCGATAAGCTGACGAATGTTTTAAAGAGAAATATATCTTTTTATTATTATTATTATTATTATTATTATTATTATTCTGTATATTAAAATTTGCTTATTTATTTAATAATTTTTTTTTTTTTTTTTTTTTTTTTTTTTTCATTATTTACCCGCGGCATTTGTTCTTATCACATCTGACGTAATAAAACATGGCGCATCACATGCGACGACCAATGAAAAGGGAACATTACAAACCGTTTGGCAGAAGGAAGGTAAATCATTATTATATTCATAATAGTATTTGCCAATTAATAATTAATTTCGAAATCTCTTTGATTGAACCTAATAACAAGATTTTTGTTTTTTCTTTCGTTTCTTTTTTTTTTTTAAATTTGACTAACGATCAACAAACGAAACGAAACGAAAGAAAAAAAAAAAATTTATCAATTCTCTCGACCTTTAAAACCCGTTAATTTAACAAAAACAAAAAACAAAAACCTGAATTAGAAAAAAAAAGAAGAAAAGGAAAAAAAACGAGAATTTTTTTTCGCGCAGAAAAAACTCGTCCCTTTAAAATGAATACGCGATTAAAGACTTCCAACGAAAGTTCAGTAGTCTAACTCCTCGATAGTCAGCCGCAAAATCGTTCCCCGCGCTTACGATCAACTTTAAGTAGAACAAGACAGTTGTCGCGCCCGGCACAGCGCGGTGCGGCGAAGTACGACGCTGCTAGCTCGTGTCCGACCAGAGATGGATACATTCCCTAAACTCTGTACAGTGTCAGACGCGCCGCGAGGGATCAGCCGAAGTAGAACAAACCGTACGTTGGCAGCCCCTCGAGTTCTCCACTCTGTATACTTGACATTGGATCGTAAAATTGAACTGCAGCGTTTATTTTATCAATTCGTTTAATGCTTATATAATATATATATAATATTATATAATATATACAATCTTTGATGATATAAAAAATCTGTATCGATTGAATAAAATCCCTAAAAAAAAAAAAAAAAAAAAAAAAAAAAAAAAGAAATAAATTAATGAAGATCGAAGGTATTCCTCTTATATGAAGAATAATTGGGGGTGCAGTGGCCCCTGTATGGCGTCGTTGTCGGTCGTCGACGGCGTCGCGTCGCGTCGGTGTATTTCTCGGATCGATATGAGGCGGAGACGAGGGCGGCAGCAGTCGCAGGAGCGACTCGAAGCGAGTAGCTGGCGCACACCGCACACTGTCATAACGATGGTGTACAGTAGAGCAAAGTCTCTACACACACCCTACTACCCCAACTACCTACTCTAACAGTCGCTGTACTATCACCATCGGATTCGCTCGAGCGTATATCGGTGCCGCGCGGCTGCAGCACTGTTTTCATTCGGTTTATTAAAACTGCGTACCTATACCTTTTTCAATCCCCCCCCATTTAACAATTTTTTATTTTTTATTTTTTTTTGTTAAACGTGCGTGCGAGTTCGGGTGCAGGAGTGAAGTTTCACGATTGTTAATTATCATTTTAGAAAGAAAATAAATAACAAATAAATATATAAAACAATATTATTATATCTGGCAAATCTTCTTCTTTTTTTTTTTTTTTTTTTTTTGTTTTTTAATTTTATTTATAGTTAGTTAGTTTTTAATTTTTACTCAAATTAATTAATTAATTAATTAATTAATTAATTAATTAATTAATTAATTTTATTTCGAAGCTATTGAATTTTTACTTCCATTTTTATCAGAGACCTGCTCGCGGATATCCGATTTATATACTGTATATAATTTCGCAGGGAATTAATGAATGCTTTTTATTAATTGTTATTTAATCGATGTATTATTATATTCGATTAAATAATTTCTATTCTGTCCCCAATTAGCTTGTACGTTTGTTATTTATTTTTTTTTTTTATTTTTTATTTTTTCTCCCTTGTATTTTCACTTATCGTCTGATCTATGCGTAATAGTACGTTTGCTGCTGGTTTCATTATTGAGAAAGCTTTAGGCGAAGCTAATTAACGTTATGAAAGCTGATACATATACTACATAGTTATACGAGTTGATCTAGTTGTTAATTTAATTAATGAAAATGAGGATATAAGTTCTTGTAAATATTTAATAATTAAAAGTTTGAAAAAAACAAAGCAAATAGACGGCAACTGTGTTTACCTAAAACTGAAGAATTTGAATTTCTATTTCTTTTTTTCCTAGTTTTATTGAATAATAATCCTTAAACAGGCTAAAATTCAAATTATCTTTATTTCTCGTATTTTGTTTTAGCTTGAATATTTTTTTTTACGACTTCAACCTGCAACGTGACTTATAATAATCCATTTACAAATATATTAGTATAATATGGATGATAATTAATTGTGATATTAAAATTGACTGCGGCTATATAATATATATATTTGAATATCGTGTTCGTAAAAGTACAAAAATTTATTGGATTCAAATTTTTAATACGTACGATTTATAATAACGTTAATCAAATAATTAAATAATACCGAAAACACCTGAGCCTTGATATACTATATGAATATTTACAAAAAAAAAAAAAAATAAATAAAAAAAAAAAAAAACAGACAAAATAAAGTGTCGATATTGAAATCGAAAAAATAGGAAATTAAATTTTATGTATTACATAAATATATGATCACAAGATTAAACTTACGCTACAGTTTTTTTTTTTTTTCTTTTTTCTGGTGTTCGTATTAATTCGACGATATTATATATACGAGTTATTATACATACGTATGTATATTATAATATATATATACTATATATATAATTTCTCCTATATACCTACCTGCGATTAATATAATAATAAAAATTATTTTGATAATAAAATAATATGAATATAAAAATGAATATTTTTTATCAAATTATTTGAGCAGCTTGAGTTGGGTCGAAGTGTTAATGGTAACTGAGGTCTAAGGATGAGACGAAGTTAGTTCATCGGTCTGGATATATAATCGCGGGGAAAAGTTTAGGATGGATCGGAACCAATCAGAATGAGGGAAACTTACACCTCCAGCTATTTAAAGTTAGCTTTACTTACACAAGAAATTCCAAAACTATCATTAAAACATCTTGTTTATGGAAAAAAAAAAAAAAAAAAAAAAGGAAATACTGTAAATAAAACTATGAACCTGTCTATACGACGACGTTTTTATAGTCTATAGACATCCTATACTATGAATAAACCTCAGAAACGCAGATTTTAGAGAATTTCGAATTTCCGTTTATCACGCATCACTTTCGATAATAATCGAAGAAGAAAGATTTCAACAAAATTTAAAAAAAAAAAAAAAATATATATATATATATAATATACAATTCGTATTATGATTTGATCGGTCTGTTATTCAAACTCGAAAGTTTGCGAAAACTTTCAGGTCCATATCGCTAACTGCGATCTACCTATTAGCGCGTGCGCGAAATGTCAGATTGAATCAAGAATTCAACAGTCTCTTAGTCTGCTCCTAACTGTCTTGATATCTGGATCGCAACCTCTTTTTTTTTTTTTTCTTTCTTTCTTTCTTTCTTTTTCGCGTTTATTATATAGACAGTCGCGTTAAAACCTCCGAGAAACGGGTATACCCACGCGTTATATCGATAAGAGAGAGAAAACAAAAAAAAAAAAAAAAAAAAAAAAATCGAAAGTAATTCGATTCACAATAATTACATATTTTATATGTGTAAATGTAGGAAACAATTTTGTTAAAAAAAAAAAAGTAGAAAATTCAGAATAATTTATTAACAATATATCGAGTCATTATTTATGTCCCGTAAGTTTTATTATGGGTGGAAAATTTACAATCCTCGCATGCAATGCAGACGCGGAGGGGTGATTGAAACGAGGTCAAAAGCCTCGATCGCTTAAGCTCGTGTACACCTACCTACACCAGTCAAGCCATAAAATGTCAATAAAATATTGCAAATGTTAAAAAAAATACGTGGTTTAGTTATAATACTAGTAATTCGTGATTAAATTTTAAATAATTAAATCGTAAAAGCCGAACAAATTTTTCTTTTTTTTTTTTTTTGGTAATTATATGCAAAATTTCATCATCTTAGGATCGAACAACGAACTGAATTACTAAGCCTATAATGATGAGTAATATAGAGAAAAATATTAGTCAGACCTGGAGAGCCGCCTTCGCGGTATTTTCACTCGTGAATTGATATAAAATAATAATTGACTGATATAAGGATCAACCGCGAAAGTGTGATATTAATATTGCGGTTTATTTATTATAATAAAGATAAAGATAAATTTATAATAAAAAAAAAAAATAATAAAAACCCGGCTACGAAAATACCCTGTGAATATTGGATGGCTTGTAAAAAAAGACGAAAAAAGTAATACTAAATGCATTAGCTGCAGCGAAAGCGCGAAGTTCGATCGTATAATATTATTTATTAAGTTGTTTGTCTGCAACTGCAGCAGCAGCAGCAGCAGCAGCGTGAAGATGGAGAATAAAAATGTTAATCTAAGGTGACAAAGGGAGAGATTAATAATACTGAAGTGTATATAATTAGAGGAGTCCGACTATCACCTATATAACTCATGTGAATCATAAGTGAAAATTTATAATTTTTTTTTCCTATTTTTTTTTTTTTTTTTTAATTTTTTTTTTTTTTTAATTTACGTTTTCCTATTACGTTATTTTCAACCTATAAACACCTAAACGGTAAAACTAAGAAAATTGGAGAAAATTCATAACAAATCCCAAGTGGGAAAAAGTGAGATTATATTATATATATTAAAAAAAAAAAAAAAAAAAAAAAAAAAACGTCCTGCAGGATATTACGCACCAAGAAACGCCGGCTTGGCTATGATCGGATATAACCAGCAAAACACTGGCTATAATAAGCTATTTACTCAGGTAAATCATGTCATCATTAATCTGATGAAGAGAAAAAATAAATAAAAATAAATAAAAATAAAAAATAATAAATTTATGTATAAAATAGAAAAAATATACTCTGAGGTATATATGGCTGATCGCGGTGGTCAATTTATGTGTTATATATTTCATCCCATATAGGCTTAGACCTATACAGATTGATAAGATAAACTGACGAGCAGCGATCGGCTCGACTAGACGTGTTAACATTATCGACAAAGTATTATAAACCGTAATATCAAAATGAGTGGGCGATAATAAAAGAGAGAGAGAGAAAGGGAAAAAATACTTACACGATAGAATAATAGGTGAAAAAAAAAAAAAAAAAAAAAAAAAATCTCTTTTTTTTTTCTACAGCAAAAATATCTTTGCGAATTCTAATTTTTGCGATTTCATCGAAGAGAAAAAGCCGCTATATGAGTAGATAGATATTTTTATATCGTCTAAAACTTTATATAAGGTGATTTATTTTGTATATGAAATATTTAAAAATATAATCTTTAGAAAAGAAAAAAATGAAACGAATGATAGTTTTTCATAAAAATTTATTAATTATTAAATATATTTATTATTAGACACATTTTTCAAGGGTTCTAATCGCAAAAAATACTTTTAGGTATATATATATATATGTAAGCTTTGGTATTATAGGGAAAGGTCGCGTTACCGTGGTAACGCGTGTACACTAATAAAGCTCGACGAATTAAGGATTGGTAAAAAAAAAAAAAATTGAAAATATGAATGAAAAATAATAATGAAATATTTTTATACCTATACCTAAGCGTCTATGTAATGATACTATATTGAATTATACATAATTACAAAGTGAATAATTGAGGAAACTCGCGGTATTGACCAGCACAGGTATAAGTCTAGATCGTGTCCGTCATTCATTGATTGAACGGCGAGTAAGGTACCTTTGGACTCCGTTTCCGCGGTCACTCAGGTTCCCGAATATCACCTGACTGTTAGTACGACCTTAGAACTCGCCCAAGTCCGACGCAACGTACTAACGGACGGACTCCCTTATATACTCAGATATAAGAAATTATAAAATATCAAATTATTATAATCAAGACTCGAGAAGCGATAAAATATATATATCCTCGTTTATTCTAATGGGAGCGAAACTACATCGAGCTAAACGTAATCTCAAATTTGTGCGTTCAAATTATTTAGTTCTTATTATTTTCTGAAAGAAAGCAAAAAAAAAAAAAAAAAAAATGAAAAGAAAATAAAATGGAAAAGGTCATTCATTTTTTTTTTTTTTTTTTTTTTTTTTTTTTTTTTTTTTTTTTTCGTTCAGGGTGTTTTTTAAATTTAGTATTTTTTTTTTTTTTACGATCGATCGTCGAAGACTTTATCGACGTATGTATCACGTATTTATCTATCGATTGACTTCGCAAACTCGCCTGTGTATATGACTTGTTATTCTATCAAAGGTATATACCTACAATATTAAATCGCGTTCAATTTTGTCATACAATAATTTTTTATTTTTTATTTTTTCATTTTTCTCTCGCAGGGCTCGGCTGACTCGAACTACTCACAGCCGAGCTCGGACCTTTCATTGGACGAAGAAAAGGAGAGTCTACGAAGAGAAAAGGAGAGACAGGCTCTTAATCAACTCGAGAAAGCTAGGGTGAGATAAATAATTGATATGTTAAAAATAATATCAATAAATTTATTCCACAACGTAAACTGTGGTCCATCAATTTATTCAGACAAAGCCGGTAGCGTTTGCGGTCAGGACTAACGTCAGCTATGACGGATCCGTCGACGACGATTCACCCGTTCATGGATCAGCTGTTAGCTTCGACGTCAGAGATTTTCTCCACATTAAGGTGGGCTTGAAAATATTATAATAAAAAAAAAAAAAGAACAGTTTCATTCTCTTCTTATTATTATTATTATTTTTATACCTATATCGCGTCACTAATGCCATAACGTCGTAAGCGCAAAAAAAAAAAAAAAAAAAAATTTCGTGTTTTTGGTGGCAAAATCTTTTTCGTGGAATATAACATCGTTTGGGCATATCCGCAAAAAAAATAATTTTTTGGGGCTTACGACCTTATAGCATTACTGACGCGATATCATAATTCTTTCTTTCTTTATGTTCGTATCATTCATATCTTATTGTCGATCTTTCTTCTATTCAGGAGAAGTACGACAACAATTGGTGGATAGGGAGGCTTGTGAAAGAGGGATGCGACGTTGGTTTTATTCCTTCGCCGGTTAAACTCGAGGCTTTAAGACTTCAGGCAAGTGCTGCACGCGGTACTAAGGGCCTTTATTCAGCTAGGGGTGGTTCATCAGGAAATCTTGGTGAAAGTGGTATGCCCTCGCGAGGATCGACGCCACCGACGCCAGGTAATATAAAGAGTAAAAAATAAACTCGCTATTCTCCTAATAATCCGAAGAAAAAAAAAAAAAAAAAAAAAAAAAAAAAGTACACAAAGTTCTTCAAACTTTTTTTTTCCCTCTCATCAATCTGATTATTATTATTTTTTTTTTTTTTTTCTTTCATTCAGGCGACGACAGCGACAGCGTGGGTAACGCCAGGCCGGGAAAAACTACCCTTACAACACCACCAGCCAAGGAGAAGCGAAAGAACTTCTTCAAAAAGCCGGTAAGCGAAGTGTAATATTATTATAAATTATTTAAATTTTAATTCTTTAATATTATATTATATTTTATTATCTTCTTTCTTTATACTTTGTGGAAGATTTTCAAACAATTTAAAGGGATATTATATATATATATACGAGGATTCGTTCGGAAATTTAATACAATCGCTGAGCTCCGAAACTCGATTTATAATAATAATAATAATAAAATAAATGTATGTAATTTAGGTAAACTTAGAATATATATAGACGTGGATATAGACGAAGCCTTAGAATCGTGCACGTTCACAAATGTGTATTTCACGTCTACCTATTTATTATTTAGAATTAGCGGCGTTTGTTTGACGATCAATTTTATTCGCGAGTTTGTTACGCTAAAACTGACTAAATCTACTAGGTATTTCAAGAAATCGGTATTTACTTTTTTTTTTTTTTTTTTTTTTTTTTTTTAATAAAGTATAATATATTTATTTCTACTATTTTATTATCATACATCGTGTACATATAAGGTCTGTTACGTATTATATAAGGTCCTCTTCCAACTTTTTCATTTTTTCTGTTTTTTTTTTTTTTTTTTTTTTTACACAAATTTAATTCTCAAACTTATGAACAACTTTTTTCACTTTCATTAATGCGGTTTTTAATTAGTCATGGACACGTTGTGTATACCTAATAGTATGCTCGTGAATTTTTATAACTTAATTCGTTAAAAATTTTATAGACTAGCGGATATCCTCTTATCCTTATTTCTCGTGATAAAATAATGTCGTTCTCGTCACAATTTAACCAGTTTTAGCGTAACAACCCTTATATCACATATATTAGAGGTGAATTGAATCATTTATTCATATAATTGCATATAGAAAGGATAGAAGAAAAAAATAATAATAATAATAATGAAATTAGAAACGCATTGAAATTGCAGCGTAATGCATGCATGAAAAAAAATTAGCCAGTTCATTAATCGTTTTCAATGTTTCAATGTTGCATTCCGTGATAATGAAGTCCTACGTAAGTGATATCTATATGTTAACTTCCGCAGAAGGATGTGTGCAGACGAATTAAGCGATTACGGATTACTCCATTCAATTATGTTTGTCATATTTCAGGAAACCGCTACACCATACGACGTTGTTCCGTCAATGAGACCCGTCGTTTTAGTCGGTCCATCGTTGAAGGGATACGAAGTAACGGACATGATGCAAAAAGCCTTGTTCGACTTTTTGAAACACCGCTTTGAACGCAGGTCAGATAACATAATTATCGTAAATTAAATTTGATATGTTTTTAAAAAAAGTTTCTTTTTTTTTTTTTTTTTTTTTTTTTATATATAAAAAGTCGAATTCCCTGTTTCTAGAATTATTATAACCAGAGTAATGGCGGATATATCACTTGCGAAAAGATCGCTTCTTAACAATCCAACGAAACGTGCGATAATGGAAAGATCAACTAGTAGAAGTAGCTGTCTGGCAGAGGTCCAGGCTGAGATAGAGAGGATCTTTGAACTGGCGAGAACGCTTCAAGTGAGTAAACCAAAAATTAATAAAAAAAAAAAGAAAAAGAAAAAGAAAAGAAAAATAAAAAAATTTGTTGATTTCTTTAAATCATGAATAAATTTTGATATTTGAATTTATTGAAAAATTTCAGCTAGTAGTTCTTGACTGCGACACGATAAACCATCCTTCGCAATTGGCAAAGACAAGTCTTGCCCCTACAATAGTATACCTAAAAATATCATCGCCAAAAGTACTTCAGAGGCTTATAAAATCACGGGGTAAATCACAGGCTCGTCATTTAAACGTGCAGATGGTAGCTGCTGAAAAATTAGCACAATGTCCTCCCGAAATGTTCGATGTTATTCTCGATGAAAATCAACTCGATGAAGCATGCGAACATGTTGCTGAATATCTTGAAGCTTATTGGAGAGCTACTCATCCTCCAGTTGCTGCTCCTGTTCCTAGAGCCATGCCGGCTCCTGATGCTCCTGTCGACAGTCTCGCACCCCGCGTCACTCCGGGTAAGATAATTATTTTTCTTTTTCTGATCCTTCATATTTATCATTAATTATTAATTAATTACTATTATTCATTATTCATTAATTATTATACACGGAGAGAAATGTCGAGTAAATATTCCTATGCAGCATGGTAACGGTTACCATGCTGCATAAGAATATTTACTTGACATTTCTGTCCGTGTAGAATTCTGTTATAAAAATTCATCGGTATAAAGTTTAAGTTAATTTAAGTTTTTAGAATAATTTTACGAATCACGAAGCGCACACGAAGATACGAATTTTTCGTTATTCTTCAAGGGGATAGTATTAAAAAGCGAATTTTTTTTTTTTTTTTTAACATTAAGTCTAAAAATCTAAAGCTACTGTTTTTGGATCACGAATATATTTTTATTGTAGGTATATGTGCAATTGACAGGAATATCTTCTTTTTTTTTTTCTTTTTTTTTTTTTTTTTTTTTTTTCTTATCGTATAATTATATCATATATGCCTATATTATATTTTTTAAGTCTATAATTAATACTAACACGTATTTTTATTATAATCATTTTATTAATCGTCAGGAGGTCATCACGAGAGCTACTATGGGCATGAGCCACGAGGTACAACATCGTTAATAAAATTGTGCCTTGAATATAATGTCGAGTATTTTAGTGTACCTATTTAGTTATATTTCATGTCAATCTAGATATATATATATATATATATATATGTAGGCGTTTGGGGTCAGGTATGGGTCTAGACTCGATTTTCGACTGATTTCTACAAAATATACCTAACTTTATACAAAAATTCAAAATTCAAAATTCAAAATTCAAATTCTATTTAGCTATACAGTAATTATTTTTATTTTTATTTTTTTAATTATTTTTGCTCTCTATATTCAATTCTCCACGTCGATAACCGAGTCTGATTACATCTCGACTCTCATCGTATAAATACATCGATGTCGCATGCTCGCAGTTTATTTCAGTAATATAAATTATGAATTTATTATTAGACTGGCTATCGTTTCTCTCTTGAAAAAAAAAAAAAAAAAAAAAAAAAAAAAAAAAGAGAAAAAGAAAAAAATTCTAATAATCAGCCCGCACTTCTTTTACCCTAACTAAACTTCTTTATATCTGTACTACAACCTATATAATATGCCTATAACTTTTTTTTCTGTGTTTTACCGTATCTTTTAAATTTTCAGTCGCAATGCACGGATCAACGCACTTGTATCCTGCACCGCCGCAGTGAGAGCGCGATGCAACTGCAACACATACATATCTGCACTTCTATTATCTGTTAGTTTTTAAGCTGAAAAAAACAATTTTTCCATTTCTTTTTTTTTTTTTTCTTTTTTTCTTTTTCTGTGTTTAGTTCATTTTTAGTTATTTATATAATTTTTTTTTTTTTTTTTTTCTTCTTTTATTACTTCTTTTCTTCAACTATACTTTCTAATTCTACAAATTTCTATACGTCTATTCTATATTCTACAGCTTACTATACTCGTTTGCACGCTGCGCTATATCCATATAAATTGAAGTTTCCAAAAGGATGACAAAGCTGCATAAAATGAAAAATGATTAATTAAATATAATTATATAATTATTATATTATTATTATTATTATTATTATTATTTTTTTTTTTTCAGTATAATGAATCGATAATTGTCATCCTTTTTGAGTTCAAAATCTTCGGCCAACTACTTATACCACTAACTATATATTTATATATACCTGCAGGAAAAATAGACCCGGAAATAAGTAAAATAAGTTTTCTCATTAGTTTATTCATTTCGTTTTACTATACTATTTCATTTTATTTAATGGCAAAGAAACCAAAAAAAAAATAAGACAAAAAAAAAAATAAGAAAGAAATAAAGAAAGTGAATTTTAGAATCCAATGATCTTCTTGAACTTTATCTTCTTTTGTTCGTATAAGTATCGGAGGCGGTTGCTGCCACAGGGATCATCAGAAAACAGTGCAAAGTCAGCTTAGATCGTGAGGGTGATGAACCTGCAACTGCAGGGTCTGAGAAAACCGGTGGCTTTATATACGATGGAAATAGGTCAGGTCAGGGAATAAGTTAACCCTGAATTATGACCTTATACCCTGAAAATGATTTGAGATGAGATTTGCCTACGTACCGTCCTAGGAGTTAGGATACATCCGGGGTCTTTGTAACCATGCGATATATGCCTGTCTTGTTCGAAGAAAAGTCAGAAAGAAACAAAAAAAAAAAAAAAAGAAAGAAAAAAACGAATATAAAGAAAGAGAGAGAGAGAGATAGAGCAAGATGGGAAGAAAATCATTTCGCATATATATATTTATGTCTGATCGTCTGATAATCGAATTATTTATGCATAAAAAAAAAAAACTAGAAAAAAAAAAAAAAAAAAAAAAAAGTGCTGAGATATCAGAGCTTGATCAACATTATTGCTACGCATGTATACTATATGTATACTACTGCACATCTACCCCGAGTCAGTTTATCAATTAAAAGTGTAGTAAGTACGACCGGGTTTGATGCATGGTCAAGATAAAAATATTTTATCAGTCCCGAAGCCCTGCCCTTATATAATATATATACAAAGAAGAGAAAAAAAAAAAAAAAAAAAAAAAACGATTCAAAATCAAGAAAAAAAAAAAAATTTTATGTTTTTTTTTTTTTGTTCGTTTTTTTAATTCTAATTTTTACCATCCCCACCCTATTTTTTTTTTTTTTTTTTTTTTTTTTTTTTTGTCTACGTAGTTTTATACCATACCACCATGCCTCACATAGATAGGAATAGAGTAGTTTAATAATGGTAGAAAATTGGAAATTAATGTATATTATAATATCATTCATATAGTTTCCCTCGAAATTTTTGTTATCTTTTTTTCGGGTCGAAAAATAGTCTCCTTTTTTTTTTTTTTTTTTTTTTGGTTTGTTACAAATATTTTTGAAAAAAATTCGCTCACACCGCGTATTACTTCATTTTTTTTATCCTTGGTATCGTTTTTATTTTTCATTCTTCAATCGAAGACTGATTATAATCATCGTGGGGAAAAAAAAAAAAAAAAATCTCAACAACACTCTTGTTAGATTTTCTACGACTTATATATCATAATATCTAAATTAATAAGTGTATATTATATACTTATATTAATTAATGAGTATATAATATAATTCGACGATGGCAGCAGCAGCAGCAGCACCAGCAGCATCTGAATATTATTATTGCAGCTTTTCTTTTTTCAACGATATTTTCTGTCTACAATAATTCGCCTATTTTATATTTCTTATATTTCGTATGTTGTTCTTTTATTTTATTTTTTTCATTTATTTTAATTTCTTTCATTCTATTTCAATTCTCTCTATCACTTATCTCTATGTTTACGATAATAAATTACTATTTTTCAAAAATCATTATTTTCCGATCACTATAATACATACAGCTGGGCTTTTTTTTTTTTTTTTTTTTTTTAATTTTTTTTATTTTTCTTCACAATTCATCGCTCTTCTTCGATATTACATTTACAATAATAATTAGTATCTGCACGTGTATGATGTGTGTTCGTTCGTTTGCGCGTGTTGATATTTTGTATGTGTTTTTTTTTTTTACGTGTGTGCGTTTGTGTGTTTCTTTATTTATTTTCTATACTATATTATTTCTTCGTTTTCAAAATTGCCTTTATTCACACTATATTAATCCACTTGTGCAGCTGATTGACGATATATATATATATATACATATTTTTAATTTTTTTACTATATAATAGTATATATATATATATATATATATATATATATATATATAGGCTAGTGTTTAAAGTGTCTGTTCATTATTTTTTTTTTAATCAATACACACTGCAATTATTATTATTATTATTATAATAATAACAATTTTCAGACAAGGCATATTTTATATATTTTTTTATATTACTCAAAGAAACAGAAAAAAGAACAAAAAATCGATTTATTCTACTGCATATATATACCTTGGCTGAAAATTTTTATTATATATATAAATACAATTCACTTACGATGTATTTATAAAAGATACCCATACAATTTAAATAAATATCAATAATCAAATCTATATATTACATCGCGACGCTGCAGCGAGAAAAAAAAAAAAAAAAAAAAAAAATGATCTCTTAAATACATAATTCGCACAATATAATCAAATAATTTTTTTTTTTTCTGTCTCTGCAACAGCTGAATCGATGCAAATATGATTAATATATGATATAAATATTGAAAAGACAGAGAAAAAGAAAAAAAAAAAAAGTTACAAACAAATTTATGAGTGAATAGCAAGAAATATAATGAACTAAATAAATTCTATTATCTTATAAAGGATAATAATAAATCTTTAGATTTTGCTGAAAAAAAAAAAAATAAATATATATATATATATACATATGATACATCCCAACCATTGATTTTTGAATTTATCTATTATTATTCTAATGCTATTTTTTTATTTTCTCATATTTTATTAAGGATCCTCGTCTTACGAAAGTGGTCACGGTGTTACAGGAGCTAGACGTTCGAGACTTGAAAGATTGGACCGCGAAAGATCTGACCACGATTACCCCGAAGACGATCATTACGTAACAGGCAGCGTTGACTACAATAACAGTACGTCAAGACGTCGCCAGCCACAAGATTCACGAGCATTAAATGCTATCTAGGAGCTGGTGCCCCGGGGCCCGCCTCTGCTACGTTGTACTAATCTTCGTACCACCGCGCTTTAGGAAATTAACTTATCCAGTTATAATATGGTACGTTAGATTGATGATTATTACCCATCTAATTTATTGGCTTATTGTTATTATATATAACAAAGTGCGGGAGTCCACGGCGGTCAAAAATATATTTATTCGCGAATTTTATTTATTTATTTATTTATTTATAATAAATAAATAAATATTAATATTATATTAATATTATTCATTTTTAATCTTTTTTTTTTTTTTTTTTTTTTTTTTTCGCGCGATTCCCAAATACGCAGAGATAATTGACGCGCCTTGGATTCCCAAGGCACTCCCGAATATTTCTATACCGATAGAACGATTATTTGAATTTTTTTTTTTTTCTTTACTCAAAATCGAAGGTTTCAGTTTATTTCTTTTTTTTTTTTTTTATTTGTTTTTAAATAATATGTGTATAAACAGTATTCGGGTATGCCAAAAATTAATCAGAGCCCTGGGGCCCCCTCCCTCCCCCATGACCCTGTGCCTCGCGATGTCGAGGGCCACAATATTGTCCTTGATTATTCATTTCTATTAGATATACAATATTATATCGATTTAATTTTTGCTTACTTATTTCTTTTCTTTTCTTTTCTTTTCTTTTCTTTTTTTCTTCATTTTTACTTTACTTTTATTTATTTTCAAATATTAGTATATTGGTAGGGCCCCATATATACGCAGGCGGTCGATACCACGATTATATATTTATATATCTCGTTGATTTAAAAATATAGCTTTTGTAATAAAAGTTTGAAAAGAAAAAGGGAAAAAAAAAGGAAAAAAAAAAAAAAAAAAAAAACACACACACACACAACTAAACGCAAGAACAAGAAAGCGAATGGTAATATAATATCGTTGATTGTAAATAATTATATACGTAGATGTATTAGGATAGAGAGTATTAATTAAAACCACAAATTAGAACCACAAAAATAAATAAATAAATAAATATATAAATAAGAAAAAAAAAAAAAAAAGGAAAAAGAAAAGTTTTGAATATACGGATTCAATAATTATTGGAAATTATTTTTACCCTATATCCTAATCTACGTGTATGATTAGAATATTATTAGAGCGATTGATTTTTTGTATTATTCCTTTTTTCTTTAAAATTAGGTATATAAATATTTCAAGCCAGATGATATAAGTACTGTATCGTTACATAGTGTCTGGTTATTATTATTTTTTATTTTTTTTTTTATTTCTTATTTGTTTTTTTTTTTTTTTTTTTTTTTTTTTCTAGTCGAAATAAATAAATAATATAATTTAGTATTTGATCGGAGTTTATATGTTACGATATTGTTGTTGTTTATAGGTATAGTAATTAAAAATCGAGTTTAATTATTAATTAATAATTATTCTCGTATTTAAAGATAAACAAAAAAAAATGAAGAAAGAACAAAAAAAAAAAAAAATTACAATTTCAAATGTGTATGTAGTACGTGTATAAGGATCAGTGCGGCGCGATGAACTGAAACGAGAAGTAATAATTGATATCTCTCTCTATTATTTTAATAAATAATAAACAGAAACTAATGACATTATAATTAATAATTGAAATTACACACATTATTACAAAATTTGTTAATTTTGCGTAAAAAGATAATATATACATACATACATACATACATACATAAATGAATAAATAAATAAATAAATAAATAAATATACATACTTATTATTACTATATATACGAGGCTGCTATATTTATAAATTTTATTAGACTACAATAAATAATATAAATGTATAAAAAAAATAATGAGATTGAAAAATCATTTATATAGAGATATTATCATCCGTTAATGTACGGCACTGTAAATATTGTAAGAAATTTAATAAATTATAAATTAAATTATAATTAAATTATATATTATATTAAATTATAACCAAAACTGACTTATAAATATACGTACATAAATACATAAATACATACATACATATATGCATTATTGTATTCTACGCGAAGATATACTGCAATTAATTCGGCATAATTATGAAAAAAAAAAAAAAAAAAAAAAAAGAAAAAAAAAAACTCCTTTTTTTTCTTTCAAATTTATAGGTAATTATCCTGTATAAACCAAATAAATCGTTGCGCGGTCATGTAGGTATTTATTTTCGCGATTAATAAAATTGAAAAAAAAAAAGAAAAAAAAAAAAAAAACCAAAAAATTTAACGCTATGTAAACTTATAAATAAATTACAATAGAAATAAACATATATATATATTAGACCTGTCCTTAAGAAGGATAAAATCAAATTTCGATCGTGCCACCCCTCAAAGTGGTTTGAAATTTTGAAAAGTGAACGAATTCACCTCTATTTTGCTTTTTTATAAATTTTTTTACGACTATTTTCAGACCCAGTACGCATTTTTGATTAAAAACCTGAAAAAAATGTGGACGAAAAAAATTGAAAAAAAATTGGACATTTTTTTTTTTTTTTAATTATTTCGAACCACTTTGAGGGGTTTTCCGATCAAAATTCGATTTCACCCTTTTTAAGGACATGTCTAATATATAATATACATAGTATAATATGATTAATGAATACCTGCAGAATTATTACATCCCCGCGAATTTTATTAATAATAATAATAATAATTCTATATGAATAATTACACGGTATATATATCTATATATTATAGTATATATAAATATATATATATATATATATATATATATATATATATATATATATATATATATATATATATATATATATATATATATATTATATATATATATATATATATATATATATATATATATATATATATATATATATATATATATATATATATACTATAATAAATATTTAAGCGAATTTAGTTATATAGTGAGTAAATTTCACATATATAGGTAAATATAGTTCAGCGAACCGCGTTCATCAATAATAATAACGTCGTATACCTATACTATAATAATTAGTATAAAATGTAATTTCGAATTTTTGAATTTTAATTACGATATATTTATATATATACTATATATATATATATAATATATATATTATTGATGAAATTTCATGTGTACGCCTTTTTTCACTAACGTTTTGTCTTTAGATGAAATATACTAATAAGCTGCAGTAAATTCGAATAACGTATATCGAATATATATATATATATAGTACCTATATATAAAGACGCAATTTTTAAACTAATATCTCTTATATATAGTAGCACATTATTCAACTATATGTATGTATATATATATAATATATATATATATATATATATATATATATATGCGCATCGATAAATTAATCGATAAAATGAAATCCAAGATGATTAATTAATATTAAAAAAAAAAAAAAAAACCTATAGTTATTAAAAATTTCTGATTATTATTATTATTATTATTATTATTATTATTATTATTATTATTATTATTATTATTATTATTAGGTCATATAACGTCACCGCCACCGCTGACGCGTATTATATATTATATTATTATAAGATAAATAATGTTTAATTAATTAACTATTACTACTATTAATTATATAATCCCGTGTGATACAAGCTTTAATCGAGGTCCAAAGAGAGGACGGTGGCGTAACGTATACCTACCTATACGACATACCTATTATATACCAATCGTTTAACAACATTTATCATTATTTATTTACCTATTAAACAATTAGAAAAAAATAAAATAAATAAATAAATAAATAAATAAATAAATAAAATAACAACAATAATGTTATTAGGAATTTATTATTGATTGAAAAAAAAAAAAAAAAAAAAAAAAACGTATATGCGAATAAGGCGTACACTGAGGCTTATATATATATATACCTGTATTTAAACTGTCTAAAAACAAAACAAAAATATTTCCAAAATATATAATATATATATATATATATATGTATAATATATATTTAAATCGATTTAAATCAATCAAAGCAATTAATTCCGCAATATATTACCTGCAAGGCCCTTAAATAAAAATAATTTCTTTATCTCTTCTTTCCATTGATTAATTTTTTTTTTTCAGCTCTAATTTAACAAAACCTATAACTGCGACTGACGTTTCTATATTATACATTTTTTTTTTTTTTTTTTTTTTGTCTTTGTCAAAAGAAAATGAAACGTTAAAAAAAAAAAAAAAAACAAAAAAAAAAAACTTGCGATGAATAAAAGAGAATACGCAGTCCTTAATTTTGGGCAATTATAATTCTTATTTATAATATTCGACCTCATATATTATCACCTACCTATATAAACTTCCGTATAGTATCGGAAGTAGTATTTTTCGTCGCTATAAAATCGTCGCGAGATAATTTATTATATAAGTATTATATGATTTAGTTAAGATCTGTATAAATGAATATATAATGTATACCTAGATGTATGAAAATGATATGACGATTGATATAGGAAGAAGAATTTATTGAATATTATTATATTATTGTAATATATTATATAATGATTCAACGTAAAAGCAAAGAAAGAAAAATAAATAAATAAATAAATGAATAAATAAATAAATAGATAAAGAAATAATTTAAAAAAAAATAATTAGTTAAAATAACAATATATAATGAAAAACAGAAAATATATAGTTTATTGCGGCTCAGAGATTATTTGAAGTTTGAACGTCGGTGGGTTTCCTGTATACAATCTATAAACAGTTATACCTAACTAAACTACCCTGTGTGTGTTACGTGTTGGCTGTCGTTTATATTTTTTTGTATTATATATTATATATTATATATATATATATAATATATACTAACGCGTAATAAATTATTAATAATAATATACATAATGCGTATAATCCGCGCAGCTGTAGCTGTATAGCTGGAAAATGAAAAAAAAAAAAAAAAAAAAAAAAAAAACATTATTCAAAAAGAAAGAAAGAAAGAAAGAAACATAAATTACGCCGCTATATAAATTATAATAATATATCTATAAATATATATATAGGTATAAGGTATTATTATATTAATATTATAAATTATTCTTAAATATTAATAAATACTACCATTATACATACATATATATATATATATATATATTATATATATTATAACGAAGTGTTGACTTTTCAATTTTTTAATACACACATCGGATTTATATATATAAGGATTGCAGGTGTATATTAACAATGTCGGTCGTCGAGAACGTGTGCTGGTGGTTGAAAGTATAATAATATTTAATAATATTAAGCGAGAAAAAGAGAGAGAGAAAAAAAGAGAGAAAGGGTGATTCGTGCTGAATTTAATGACTCGAGTCACAAAGTAACGTCGGATTAGTGGTTTTTTCATTAATTCTATCTATTGCCAAAAAAAAGAAAAAAATTAAGAAATTAGTTTCAACTGAAATTTAAATTATTATTATATTATATTATATTATATTATTAATTAATTAATTAATTAACTAATATCTACTACATACTATATATTGTATCGTATGTTAGGTATGTTTAAATGAAAATTAAATATTTAATATAATGTTCGTAACTTTATGACTCGAACCCCGCATATTATAATATGATGTGAGTCAAGAGAAAGAAAAAAAAAAAAAAAAAAAAAAAAAAAATTAAAAAAAAAAAAAAGACTATTCAGGTAACGTTATGTAATAATATATAGAATTATAATTATATTTGAAAGAAAACGAGTCATATACTATATAATAATAATAATAATGTGCAATGGCTCCTCGACGTTACATCTTATTTATTTATTTATTTATTTATTTAATTTTTTATTTTTTATTTTTTCGGCTGGTTCATTGGATCAACATAATATATATTATGTACACGAGGGTTTGATGTTCAAGCTATAATATATATATATGTATATGCGTTTAAATAATAATTTTTATTATTATACATAAATTCGACGGATATTATTAGGTATTATTATTATTATAAAATACGAGAAAAATAACTTTTTCAAACGATTCTTATCTTAGTATTAAATTTATTATTTATCGATTAAATTATCGTTTATCATTATTATTATTATTATTATTATTATTATTATTATTATCTAATTATAGTGATTGTAATAATACGAAGAGATTTATTACTAAGATATTTAAGTTTATTTAAATTGAAGGAATTGAGATGTGTAATATTATATATTATATATATATATATATAATATATATATATATATGATAATATGATATGATTACCGAAAGATGTGTTATAAATCGCAGATCTATATTACCAAATGAAAAGTGCTACACCACTGCAACCGCCTACTCGCTATAGACTCTTTTTTTTTTTTTTCGATCGGGGGCTTGCGGTTTTAAATTAATGATAAATAAATAAAAATCCAGGAAACTAACAGCTATAGTATAAATAATTGAATTAAAAGTAAAAGTTGTTCTTCTCTTCTTATTATTTATTTATTTTTATTTTTATTTATTTTTTTTGTTTCGTTTCGTTTCGTTTCTTTGTTTCTATATTAATTTTTTTTTTCTTCTTAATAATGTTCGAATTTTTGCGGAGAGATTTGAGAGTGAGCGGCGTGCAGTTGCTTCGATGTTGATATGTCAATGCTGTGATGTCATCCTTTGAGAATTAAATTATAAACAAAATAATCCCATCCTCGAGTATATAAGTACATACTCCTTTCCCTTATAAAAAAAAAAAAAAACAAAGAAAAATAATAATAATAATATTTCTATTACCTATACTGTCTATCCCGCATTATATCTATCCTAGCCCAGGAAAAAGGAAAAGAGAAAGAAAAAAAAAAAAAAAAAAAAAAAAAAAAACATACATTATAGCTAGATTATAAATAACGTATTAATGTATAAGAAATTATTGTTACGTCAGTGATTTATCTTGTATGATGGATTTTTTGGAAAGGATCAATGCGTATAATTTAAATTGATAAATAATTAACACGCGATTGATATAGGGAGATGTCGTTTTAATGATTGATGAGATTTCATTTCAGACTCGTTATTAATTAAATCAGATAATTAAACGTTTACAATCCGTTCCAAAAAATCACTATAGACCCTAATTCCTACACTTGTCGCATTTGTAAATAAAATTTTTATTATCACATACAGTTGTTTTGAACCAAATGTGTTTTTTTTTTTTATCTACAAATTTATTCTATATATATATATATATATAAAAACCTAGATGCGATATGATATAGGTATCGGAATATATAAAAAAAAAAAAAAAATTTCGCTGACCAATTCGGATGAAATCGCAAGTATTTTACGCCTTAATATATACAACCCGCGTAACATTTTGCGTCCTTTACTACTCTTCAACTTCTTTACCGACCGCGCTACTAGTCTGACAAAATAAGAACACTGACCTAGGATAATAGTATAACTCAAGCTTTATTATGGGATGAGAGCGGTGCGATACGGTCAGTGACCCTCGTGGCGTCGACGGGTTAACATCGACGTCGAGTTAGATGAGAAGCAATTGTGACCCGCGGCTAGCGTATCTTTACCATTCATGTGCTAAAAATAATTTTCAATTGCACTTTACGAAAATATGAAGATATTCATTATTAAGAAATTAGCGATGTAATGAAAATAAAATTTCATTTCATTTCCATTAATTCTGTTTGTCTGCATTTATCTAACTGCTCGAAAAACATCCCGCGCCGTAGTTTTAAACGATAGCTAGCAACGTGCTGCCATCTTCGCGGTAGTCTCGTGAAGCTGGTGCTAAGATCAGACGGTAATAGAGAGCAGTGAGGCGCACTGTTTTACCACCTAAGAGATCTACTTTTTTACCGACGAAAATGTCGGTAAGATTACCGACAGAAATGTTAAAAAAAAATATTAGATTTTCAATCATTGAAATAATATAAATCAGATATAAGAGAGCAAAAAAAAAAAAAAATAAATAAATAAATAACTTTAAGTTCGATTCTTCGTACAGGAAATAAATAGGAAAAATAAAGAGCATTCAAAAAGCAGAGAGTTTGGTAGCGTGAGGGTCGGCAAAAAATTGTACATCACATGTTGAAAATTATGGGGACTAGGAAATATTTATTTCTATGGCACAAATCATTTTTCAAAATTCTGTCAAACGCGATCTAATAATGAAAAAAAAAAAAAAATACAAAACATAACATATATATTTATGCGAAATGAATTGTGTTACCGTCACGCTACGCGATAGAGAAAAAGAGAGAAACAGATATAGTAAAGTGTGTAGATGTATACAACGGTCTTATTACCAACGCTAATGATAAATCATAGCGTAAGATCGGCAAATGAACCGAGGAATATTTAATCGCATGCGTGACTCACCACCATCGATCTCCAGATTTACGGTAAAGGATGAACAATGGAATTACGAGACATGGACCTCGAAATTTAATCCTTTGGAGAAGAAATCTTGGAGCAGGGGGGCAGAGGCAGGGGCAAGGGCAGGGGCGGGGGCAGGGCGTTGGAGGGTACACTTGATTGCTGTGGGTGAAATAAACATAATATAATATGCATATTTAATATAGTGGGTATAGGGGTTTGATAGAATCGTATTATATGTATGAATTCCATACTTTCGACGAATTTTATTATTTTATACACACATATTGCACATTCGATTATATGTATGAATTATCATACCATCGGTGAATTTTAAACACAAATACACTTTGGATTATACGTATGAATTCCATACCTTCGATGAATTTTATACACAAATGCACATTCGATTATATGTATGAATTATCATACCATCGATGAATTTTATACACAAATGCACTCTGGATTTTATATGTATGAATATCATACTATGGGTGAAATTTAAGCACAAATATACATACTTTGAACTATGTTAACGAATTTCGTAAGTTGGGGGAAATTTAAATAAGACTCGACTCACTCTATAGCATTGCATATCTATTCCACATTGCGATATACACTCAGACATTTTCCCGGGTATAAAGTGTTCGAAATACTTTTTACCGAACCTATGATGTAAATATATACATGTAGTTGAAAAATGATAAGTATACCATAACAGGAATTGAATATGTAAAATAATTTCGCGTGTGTTGAAGTTTCGTCAAGCCACCAGGGGATGGCATTATGGTAGCCGTTGTCGCCCTATATCACATATATATTATATGTTGACGAATTTATACTTGCGGAAAGCATTTTCACTTATTTCCGATTAGATGTATTCTAATTTTTTCAACAATTTCGCTAAAATCATGCATGACTAACGGTTGATAAAATTTTTCGAAAATTGTCAAACTCCTATAACTCTACTGACGACTTATAAAGGCAAGACCGTACCGGCTTCAGATGAAATTCTTACCTCACCACACTGATTGACACTTTTACCTATTTTTACGTATATCCATCTGGCATACGTACACAAACAACTAACCATTGAAATTAACGGTAGGGAAATATCACCGGAAAATCACGGGCGGATTAATAACGCGATGATCGTTAACCGTCAATCCATTCGAATTTCGATATATCTAGCTGTGTACCCCGATAGTTGAATGAAAATGCGTCGCGGCGCTCCGACCCGAAGTCAAGCGAAACCGAAATTATACACGAAAATTACGATTTTAATAATTGTATAGGATTTTCGTACGCCAAAATTTAGATCATTTTTTTTTTTTTTTCGCGGCGAAATTAACCCATGGCGACGATAAAAAATACCAATATGTAGATAAAACACCCAGACGCCGAGTCAAGCCTAAACAATGGCCGCCAACAAGTTGGCGTCGCTATCCCCCCAATTTGAACTACCATAAATACGATCGAATTACTTGTATCGCATTTTTATACGGCGAAATTGAGATTTTTTTTCACTTTTCCCGGCGATATTACACTATGGCGATGAGAAAAGAATACCAAAAATGTAAACGACTCGCACGATTGATTTTATCAGATATTTATCTCAGCTAACCCCCGCGAACAGATCTCACTGATTCTATAACAGATTAATTGATTGAGCCCTTGATTAGCCCGTAAAAACTTGTTTGAAAATCGCGACTCAAATTTGATATCACATACTCACGTTTAGAAAAACCGTTGGAAAGCAAATCGCGTACCCGTTGCCACTCCAAACCGAACGTTAATAATAATCATAAACTATGAATTATGGGTGGTGGTACCCCTTCTGCATCTTACGGTAATCTACACTCGTATTAGAAGATACGATAATCGAATGCTCATTGGTCGTAGTACATTTTTTAGCATAAAAAGAAAACTACGCTCACACAGAGGGCAGCACGCTGATCGAATCGCCTAAGATCCCGAAGGGGTTCACCGCCGCGCGAAATTAATTTTGAATTAAGCACGTGGCGATATGCGCAAGGAATTGCCTGCGATCAGGCGCTCGATGTCTCATACCATTGATTGAAAAGATGGTTCACCCTGGATACCTGTCACGGGGTCAGTGCCCTCAGTGGCCCTCGTGGCGTCGATGAGTACGCATATGGGGTTGCGTTATAACGAGACTCGATAGAAATATTCCGAATGAAATAATATTATAAGACTCGTCATCCTTTGTAAAATTAATTATATTAAGTAGGATTTTATTGTAATACGAATGTAGTTTATTTTATGATAACTCCTATGCCAGGAAGCAAATAAAGATACTCAAAGAATTTATAATTGATGTTTATTTTTAAGAATCAATTACAATTCACGAATTGTACATAACTTTGACGATGAATACGATTGTATCAATGCTGCAGCAATAAATTTTTAAATGTATATGGATAATCGATTACTTTGTTATTTGCCACTTTCCCCTTCCTGCAATTATTCATTTCAAATAAGAACAGTAGGGAATTTTAGATTTAATGCATTTTCAGCTGCTTGGAAATTTGCGAACACCTCCTCGGGTCGGATGCTCTCCTGATACCAGGAGCAATTTTTGAGTTAAAATTTCTAAAACTCTGAAAGTCGCTATACTAACTTAATCATATATATATATAAACACGTGCATGAGGACACGTATGCATGCCTATATCGATACACTATACTAAGACGATTCTTCGGAAAAATAATAGAAAAAAATGCAGAAAAAAAGTCGAAAAAAAAGTCGAAAAAAAAGTTAGAAAAAACTTCCAATTTTGTACTAAATTTGCTTCTAAATTTGAAGATTTTTTTTTCACTTTTTTTTTGTCTTACCATCTTAATTATAAAGAGAGACGTGCATGAGGACACGTATGCATGCCTACATCTATACACTACTCCTTTCCCCCTCCAAAAATTTCAGAACACCTCCTCGCGTCAGATGTTCTCCTGATACCAGGAGTAATTTTCGAGTTAAAATTTCAAAAACTCTGAAAATCGCTATCAACTTAATTATAAAGAGAGACGTGCATGAAGCAACGTATGCATGCCTATATCTATACACTACTCCTTTCCCCCTCCAAAAATTTCAGAACACCTCCTCGGGTCAGATGTTCTCCTGATACCAGGAGCAATTTTTGATTTAAAATTTCTAAAACTCTGAAAATCGCTATCAACTTAATTATAAAGAGAGACGTGCATGAAGCAACGTATGCATGCCTACATCTATACACTACTCCTTTCCCCCTCCAAAAATTTCAGAATACCTCCTCGGGTCAGATGTTCTCCTGATACCAGGAGCAATTTTTGATTTAAAACTTCAAAAACTCTGAAAATCGCTATCAACTTAATTATAACGAGAGACGTGCATGAAGCAACGTATGCATGCCTACATCTATACACTACTCCTTTCCCCCTCCAAAAATTTCAGAACACCTCCTCGGGTCAGATGTTCTCCTGATACCAGGAGCAATTTTTTATTTAAAATTTCTAAAACTCTGAAAATCGCTATCAACTTTTTTATATATAAAGACGTGCATGAAGCAACGTTATGCATGCCTATATCTATACACTACTCTTTCCCCCTCTAAAAATTTCAGCACACCTCCTCGGATCAGATGTTCTCCTGATACCAGGAGCATTTTTCGACTCAAAATTTTTCTAACTCTAAATAATGCTACTATAAATAAACCTACATAAAAATGAAGAGCTTGCAAGGAGGGTATAGGGAAAAATAACGAATCGATTTTATTACGGTATATCTCGTAATTTATTGCTGTAGCATCTTTACAGTATTACTTATTGTAAATTTCAATTCGGAGGAGAAATGTATCAAAGATATTCACCCTTCCCCCACCCCGAAAAATATGTATGCTCTATTCTTCCAGGGAAAAAAAAAAAAAAAAAAAAAAAACCAGGAAAAATTGATGGATCTAGTAATTGAATATAAACTCGGAATTCGTCATACACAATTTTTATTCTCAAATACAATGTGTTTTTCTTTTAATACTCGCAAAATACCTAAACAATTATTAGATAATAATTAATAATAAGAAACTGAAGGTTTCTCTGTGCGCCTACATTGCCAAATTTTCAGCTTCTCCACGCGTGACTTAATAAATTTATCTTTCAGAAAAAATTCTTAAAAAAATGAAATGTTACATTACAGTCGTAGACCGAATTTAAGGAGAGAAGAAGACGACGATTAATTGAATAATAAATCGAATTTAACACACGTCGGTTTTTGATATGATAGTAAATGAGATAAATATACGAAGATGTGTGACCTAACATTATTATATACTACGTTACAAAACATATCCTAATTAATATAACGCTTTGCGCGTAGTAGTTAAAACGTTTCATTATTTAATATTTATACGTTTATGAATAATAATAATAATAATAATAATAATAATAATAATAATTAAATAGGCAGTTTAAAATATCTTCGATAATTTGTTATCGGTGAATAATTACCAGGCCAATCAATAATCTGCCTCCGCGGTAGTAATAGTAAAGTTACATCTTTGGCACAATAAATATACTATCAAGCGATCTTTACATAAGCCGTTATTAATATAAGAACTATCAGTCATCGAAATCAATCCTCAGTGGAGTGCATTGAGTAAGAAAAGATCTAAAGAAAAAAAAATTTTCCACACATCGACTGTAAATCTTATCGTTGTCGATATTAAGAGAAATAATTGAGTTACGCATACCTACACAAGTTTCGTGCTGTCGAAAAATTGACTCGAATTATTATTTAAAGCACTTTCGCGTGTCCTGGCATAAACGGTTTCTTCTTGTACCCGAAATATAAAATAAAATTAGAATTGATTGAATTAAACCGCTCATCTAATTTACGGCCCTATTACAAACCCAACCAGTGACTGGTTAAATATTTTCATTATAATATTATACTAAATTATTAAGATTATCAGGCACGATAAAAAGTCACCTAAGATCATAATTCGATTAGGTGTATATATGTAGTTAGTTATATTAAACATCGGCTTAAACAGAGCACAGCAATCGAGATCCTAGAATGTATACAATCATTAATATTCATGCGCGTTATTTCTTATTCTTATCTATATTAGGTATGACCCGTGAACTAACAATGAGTAAAATCTTCACCTATCTAATTTATATAAGTTGAATAAATGTTCTGAATAATAATAGATCAATTAAATTATTACGCATAAGTTTGGTTCAATCAAATTCGCAAGTCATTAATAACGATGTAACTAGGTCCCTTCCGGATTATCTATCATTTATTTCGATATTTATTCTAATCGTTAGTATAAGAAATGTATTTATCTAACTATGAATAAAAATTAATCAGCTAAACTCGTTGGGGTAGTAAAATTGGATCTTCTCTGGTCTCTCTCTCTCCACTCCTAATCAGAGGCAGTATATCTATATAGTATATCTTCATATACTCTGACGCTAAGCAGTCAAGTTACTGGCTATAATAGGCGGCGTTGTAGAAGCAGAGATGTGAAGAGGTGATCTCATACGATGGAATCTAAGCAGTTCGGCAACCGTTACTGCGACTCTAACAACACCACGACCGCCTTCCAAAACGTCGCTAGCACAGCATACCAGGTTCTGAAAATGGTGTAACAGCGAAGAATTAGTAATAGTCTAAAATGAAACTGAAACCTCTTGTATCTTACGCTTCAGCGTCTTATGATATTCTCATTTTTTTGTTTAGGCTCAATTTTCTCTTTTACAAAAAAGAATGTTTTATTATAAAACGACGATATTACAAGGGTATATTGCGATTATACATAAGTGATGTTATACAGTAGGTATTTGGTAAATGAGGGTAAAAAAATTCCACTTCATTATATCAAGCAGTCGTTTGTACCATAGACATTCGATATGATTATTAATTAGAATAATTATAGTCTTATCGTGTTCATATTTATCATTGAGATTAGTATAACTGATTTTTTTTTTTTTTTTTGTTTTTTGCACTGTTATTATAAAAGGCAAGGATAACTGTACAACAGCATTGAGAGAATAAAATTGACCAACGATAAAACGTTGAGACCAGAGTGTAATCATCTCTATGGTCTTATTAATACAATTACAATGGTTTTGTATCTTTTGAAAGCTTATTATCTCCAAAAATAATTTTGGAAATATATTTTTATATCTGATGATAGCGTATGAAATAAAAATTGAGATTTAAAAGTAGCAAGAAATAAATTTTAAATAATTAATCTCAAGCTGTGCTGCAGCAGCGCGCTAACTGAAATAGATTTATATCACTATTTCAAGCACCTACCATATCCCAAGTTCCGATCAATCATCATATCTGATATAACGGCTTTCAAGGGTTTCAAACATATCTTAATTTTAATAAATAAACAATTGGAATCTGTTAAGATAATAAATTAGTTACGAATGCAACGGGTAAAGGCAAACGCTTAAGCTTTTAACAAAAAAAATCCAAGCACCAATAATATTAATTTAAATAGTAACGAATATTAATAATAACGGAATGTTCAAGCTCTCTGCGGCTTCGTACAACGAAGACATTAATTATGTACGACAATGATTATTATTCATCTCCGATACATAAAAAAAAAAAAACAAGTAATCAAAAACGAGAACTAAATTTCAAATCCAGTCTTGTGGCCAATAAATATTTTTGCCGTTATATTAATACTGAATTTACAATTGAATAACGCATCATAATAATTGATATATATATATGAATGCGTGTAATTATATACAATATAAATAGAGCCAGACGTTGTTATCAACGTACAAATTAGTTTAGAGGAAGACTAATTTTAGGATAGAAGTCATAAGGTTGACAACAAAGATTTGCGCAGTTTGCATTCTAGTCAATGATTTGTACGCCGATTAGAACTAGTCGTAAATAACTCTGTAATAAAAATAGGATAAAGATAAAGACGTTAGTTAGTAGAAATAAAAATAGAATTCCTAAATAATATTATCAATTTGTCCAGCTATTTCCTGCGGAATATCAGTCGCCGTTCAACTTGGACATTTTGACTAGATTATAAGATTTTCTTGGGACTAGAAAAATAAAATTATTGAACGGCAACACCTCGCTTAGGTATTGATAAATTATAATGCCATAGATTTGTTGAGATTATTGTCAGAGTAAATTTTACACCGACTTTAGAAAACGTAAGTGTAACTGGCCTCGTTAATCTAGAAAAAATAAAAAATAAAAAATTATAACAAAAGAGATTATTTGAGAAAAAGTATAAATATAGTTTGCTAATTTGTACGCACTTGTTACATTATAATTTTATGTATGTATGTATGTATGTATGTATTCATGTATAGTATAGGGTATGCAGAGATACGATATTTGTAGTTGATGAAAAACTAAATTCAAACACTAGTTGCGAGTTACGAGTATCAAAATTTATCTTAATTCCAAAACTTTTATCCAATAGGATTGCGCAACACGTGTCGAAAGTACAATTTTCCCCATACGAATTAACGCGGTGTAATTTCACCGCTCAATCGAAACCCCCGCAATAAATTGATTATCGTTATATATATGTATAATATATGTATTAATACTCATGCTAAATATAAATTTAACACGTATGATTAATTTCAACGTGTATTTACGAAAATAAATGAACAACAGCAGGTACGCGTTGACCCTGCTCTGTTCTACCATATTTCTTGGTCATCGGTGCTCAAGAATTGTTCAGCCAGTGAAACGAACACCGATATTTAAAGAGCGCGGGTAGTTTTTGATATGGTTTAAAAAGTAAAGAGATTCTACATAACGTCTACATTGTTTTTTTTCTTGGAAAACTAGTCATAATCGTTCACTGGCCAACTAATTCCAGAGAACGGTGGCTTATTGGTCGAATATACTATGAATATCTAATTTCAAAGGCATATATTGTTACAAAGTTTGATATTAAATAAGAACGCATAGCATTCGGGCTACTATAGTCTAGAATGAGAAACCTCAGCATATAGTTGACGCGTATAAATAAATAATTAAGCACCTTTGATCATATACATATTGATATAGGTATATTGCGTTTAAGCGGCTGCTCGCGTTTTATTCTATATGTAAATCTATGCGGCGAAATTTAATGGCTAATAATTATAGAGCTTTTGCGGGCGTGAATAATAAGAGATCTTCTCCTATTCAGGAATTGGGAAAATATACAGTAGCATCAGAGTTGTAATAAACGTGGCAAAAAGCATCGCGGAGAGAACGTTGTCCTGAATCGTACGAGATGAACCTGCTGGTTCTTCGAATCCCTCTAATTGAACGAGCGCTGATATAAGGCGCCCGAGAGCCTCCAGCCCATAGGCTTCCATGTAACCCACGTCCATGATTGCATCCCCGTCCAACAACACCTCCTGCAACCAACAACCATACTAGTCAGTCCCAGTTATTCCCTTCCGAGACTTCCGGCTCCCGTTTCATTCTAAACATATCTCTTTCACTATTCTCATATTTATTATAAACGAGCTTTCCTATCATCTTCAAAAAATGACTATGAAATATAATGAATTTTTTGGATTTAAATTTCATTTCATTTAATTAAATGAGCATAGCGTAGCTCCTATTAAAGCATCATTGCTACGACCTAACAGACACAAAAGCAGATTTAATCCAGCACATGCAACTAAAGGTTTATCTCCCTGAGTATCCCGTTATCAAATCTTATGTATTCAGATTCAAGTAAAATAAATTATACAATTTCATTGTCAGTTACATTCGTGTGTACTTGGGAATGTAGAGAAGTAGGGACTGACTAGTAGTTGTTGGATTGGCACGGTATTCACTGATAAATTAAAAACGACTAATTTCTTTACCGTTACGTATAAAAATTTACAGAATCAGGCATAAAAAATAAAAAATAAAAAATAAAAAATAATAACAATTAAATGTACCTATATATCTTATTCACAATTTCAAGCAACGTAGTATTAATATTTTTATATAGTATCAATTCCTGAAAATAAAATTAGGTAGGTAGATACTCTCGATTAATTAAAAATTGACGAATATCTTCGCCACACACAGATCGCTGTACTTGTATTTGCATAAATTGCGCAATACTAAATATTGTGAATAATAAATGAAAAGACTCACCTAAAGTGAGACAAAAATTAACAAACACCAACTAGAGCATGCGGGATGTAATTTTTCAGATTAAACTCAACAGATACCAATTGTCTAGAAAAAGTATAAGACAGCAATTTCTCACCTCGTCGACACCGATCTTTCTGCAAGCCTCCAGAAAGTTGTCTACGTTCCGCCTACATCTTGCCATTGTCAATTTAGGCTGAAAATGTAACACGATAAAATTTAATATAGAAAATTAGAACAGAATGATTTAAGAGATTGGCTATTATTTATTAGCTTACCACCGCAGGGGAAGGAACATGAATACTCGCTACAGAACGTGGCCTAACATGGTTTGCCAAATGACATAGGACAACGCCGTCGGTCAATGCGGGTGCCAGGTCTTCGGGAAGAGCCATCTTCAACCGCGTCTCTATATGCTATTTTTTTTTTTAAAGATGAAAGAATCTCGATTAAAACGTTATTGGAGGAAGAAAATTAGCTCTTATAATAGTCTCGAAATTTAAACACATCAATCAGATCTCCTCGGGCCGGAAACTTACACTTCTAAGCTGTTCGATCAAATCTGCTTCTTCTTTAGCTCGTTCAAACTCCCTCCGCATAGTGAATGAATACTTTTCAGGCATGTTACTGTTCCAGGTAACAGAACGCGTAGACTTTGGACTCCCGCCATTCCTATTCGGACTGTTGTTACCTGCGAGAATTAATTATCATTAGAATAGAACGAAGAGGAACTGTTTTATTAAATGCTATCAATTATCTACAAAGAGAATATTCATAGTATTGAATGTCATTCTTCTTTCTTGAGACTAGCTTTGTTATTCAAATGATTATTTCAGATTTAGATTCTGAGTGTACAATAAAAAAAAAGCGATCATTACCATCCACGAATCCCATAGCAGTTTTGACGAGTCTAGGCGCGTGACTAGGGCTTGAATTAACGGATGATATACCGGGTGAATTTTTGATCGGTGAATTAGGTTTTCTGTAACTTTGTTCTGTAATCTTTCCATTTTTATTATTATACTCGTTGTTACTACTGCCGTTGAATATCCCAGCGTTTTGATAATTTATACGAGACGGTGGGACCTTTTGTACGGGTCTTTTGAGAGAATTTTCATCTGTGAATATCTGCTTCGTTTGTGAATTATCTTTAATCGAATGATTAGCATCTGAAGATTCGTTGCCTTGCGATTCGTTTGACGATTCGTTGCCAGGTGGTGTCGTCTGTTCTCTTAATCTGTAAATGCTAGGTCCTTCGTTGACCCTCTGCTGTCTAAGCGCCTCTTTGTATTCCCTTAAAAAATGAAAGAATAAATTTACATCACTTTTCTTTATATAGTTGTTAAATATTTAATTTTAAAGAACATCAAGATCACTTAGCACACAAAGAAAATAACATAAAACTTAAAGTCTTGCATCGTTGAATGTGGGTCTCTAGCCAGGTCGACCGGATCCATAAACTGGTAATATTGTATCATTACCTGTATGTCTGAATGTGATTCAAGGGCCTTTTTTCATCCCCGTTGACCTGTTGCGAATTGTTCACTGTAGTTTGAAGGGGTTGAATAGATTGCGAAGTGCCAAGGGGTTGTTGTGCGATTTGGGTCAACGGTATACTTTCCAAATTGCTGAAAAAACACTCTCAATAGCTCACTCATGCATGGCATGCAATTTTACACAAAACAATTTGACGTCCTCGAATACTGTTACTGATATTTTTAACTCCATAACAAATATCTGTGATTGTAGTTCAAAATATCATTAGATGTTACATACACAGCAGATTTCGGAACGTCAATTTGCCATACATAAATGTATATGTATATAAAAATGATCAACTAAACCACATAATAATTATACAGAGTTATAAAAACTCGTGTGAAATGAAGAAGGAAAAAAAAAAAAGACTGGAAACACACCCTGGCGCAGTAACTGAAGTTGGACAATTTGCAGGCATCAGTCTCCTAGGATCACCGACGTTGTTTTCAATTACGTTTCTATCCAGTCTCCTCTTTTCAAGCTGATCGTGAAGAATCATAGCCTGGAATAAGAAGATTAGTAATATAATTAAGAGGATAAGAATAAATCTATGAAATATATTTTCAGCTCTTGTTATTTTTTCTACCTTTCCTACCTTTCCCAGCTCGTCCTCAAGCGAGGTGTGCTCTCCCGGCGATATTGTACTCGGAGTTGAGGTACCGCTGCACGAACCATTTGCTCCTGAATCACGAGCGGGCAGAGCAATTGATAACGGTGAACATTCCTGACGCCAAGTACTTCGTACATCGCCCTCGTGGACCTAAGGGAATAAAATGTTACACGTGAAAAGATATTGGGATGATAAACATTGAAAGAAATCAGCTGAAGAGAAGAAAAATATTTAAACTGAGTACCAACCACGGGGTGAATTTCCTGTGACCATCTTTTATCTACTCCATCGCTTGTGCTGTATCCACTGTCCACATTGTGGCGTCTATGTGGTCTTGTATCAAGAGTAGAATGACCGCGGGCTTCTAATGGTCCACGTCTAGCTCTGCCTCCTCTGGCTCGCTCATGCTTTGCGGCTTGTCTTTCCAGATATTTAAATATGTGGGTACGTCCTCGTGTGCATAACTGAAATAAATTATGAACATGACTATTAAATGATAATAAAATACGAAATATATTTAATATAGATATAAAAATGACTGAAATATCTTCTATACAAAGCCAGAAGTTCATTTTTAACTCACCGAAGCTGGAGGTGACGTCAAAGGGTTTTCAGTCAACTTGAGATCAATCAAGCTCTTCATTTTTCTTAGCTCATTGGGTAGAACTGATATCCGATTGCCGCTTACGTCGAGTTTGACTAGCCGAAGATAAGTCAGCTCTGTAAATTATGAGGGGAAATTAATAAAGAGAATAACTTGTTTATTAGTGAAACAAATTCAAGAGATTAAGATTTTCTTGAATTAATTATAGCTGTGATATTATATTTATATTATGTACTAGATATATTATTTAAAATATTCTCACCGATTGGTAGCTGTACTAATAGATTACTCCTAAGATCGAGACTCCTGAGTCTTGGCAAGTCTCCGATCCTAGGAGGTAAAGTAGATATTTCATTGCAACCAGCGTCTAGTTCGGCGAGCGAAGACATTCTGCCCAATTCTTCGGGGAGAGATACAAGCCGGTTGTGAGCTACGAGTAGAGTTTGAAGCGGAAGGCGACATACTTCGCGAGGAAGAGTAGTGAGCTGATTACGGCTGATGACAAAATAATTATTGATTTTTTTTTTTTTTTTCAATTTTTTTATTTATTTGAAAAAAATTATTATAATGATTATTTTTGAAAGATATTTTTATTTTTTTTTTGTTTCACCTTAGGTCAAGGTAGGCCAAAGACTGCAGTAAGACTACAGTGTCGGGAATAACGCGAATTGCGTTATGATAAAGTTGGAGTTTTTCTAAGAAGGGGTACTCTGTTACCTCCTCGGGCAATTCGGCGAAACGATTCTTTGATAAATCTGAAAAATATGAAAAAATCACGAAATTTGTTAGAATAAAATTCGGCATTATTTATTATTATCGATGAACGGAAATCGCTGCTTTTTCCTAGAATTTTTCTATAGAATATAAATACTAGTTATCGATTTTTCAACCAGTCTCTGATATCTCCGAAAGCTAACTGACCGCGATAAAGGGAATTAAAATTTCACATAGTACATTTTCATAATATTATCAAAAACAGATAATAAATCGATAAGAATAATTCCCAAGTCGACGTATTGTTGACGGAGTATATTAACAAAGAAAAAAAAAAAAAAAAATTCTTCCAAATTCCTTGAATGTCATACCGCAAAGAATGTTATTAAATATTTAAAAAAAAAAAAAAAAAAAAAAAGTATAAAAAGTTCCCTCTGCTGACATTACACCCGCGTCTCTTCCCATGAATTTTTTTCTTTTTTTTTTTTTTTTTCTTCTTTCTTTATTCCTTCTTTCATTATTTTCTATAGAAAAGTAGTCACCCTAATGTCAAACAGGTAGGTATATGCACGCAACTTGTCAAGCTACCTGTTCCATCCTAAGCTACTAATGCGTATATCTATATGTATATAGAAACGTGCGACTATAATATGGTAATTCACATACATACATACATATATGTATAGTCTTATGGTATATGTATATATAGTATAGATCGCTAGTTTCCCCGTAGCAACAACAGCTGCCTTGGTGTATAAAGTGCGACGAAATATATATGTGTGTATATATATATATATATATATATAATATATGTATATATAGACATATATGTACTCGTGAATGGGGCGTGCGAGAGCCACGTGCCTGTCTCGAAGGGTGGCTTGCTGCTGCTGCTGCTGCTGCAGGCTCAGCTGCTGCTGCTGTTTCTGTTGCTATACCTAAGTGTATATACCGCGGCACCAAATTCCCTGATCAATACGTTTCCTCCGGGTCTCGGTCTCTCCTTCTTATATATACCATACCATACCATCAGCGTCAGGCACGCGCAACTTGTACTATATATGCTGTATAATAAGCCTTAAGGGTGGACGAAAGGGAGAGACAAATAGACAGACAGACAGACATCCGCAGCAGAGGGGAATTAAACGAGAAAAAAAAAAAAAGACATAATATAAGCGGTGGTCCTTAATTTGATCATTTTTTTTGAATTTTAATGCTCTCATGGGACAGAAGGTCTTCAAATATATACAAAAAAAAAAAAATGTAGCTTTATCCCCATGTAGTTCCTGTCTCAATTATTCCTTCGAATTTTGCAATTTTAATAAAACATCGAACACTGTACTCTGCATGCAGATCAGCGCGTTAATTTAATAACTATAATTATGCAGATATACTGAATGAACGTCGCGAGGTTAATCAAGCTAATAAAGCAGGTCAATTAGCTCCTTCGCATATTACAACACAGAAGCCAGTACCTAAGTATAATATATGGTATAGATAGGCGAATAGCGAGTTCTTTTCGTTTTGTTACATATTACGTCGAGTACTACTATAGGTGTATATAGTAGATTTAGGGACAAGTTGTGAATATATATTACGCATATAGTATAAGCCCATAAGGGGGTTTAGGGGTTTAGGATAGGGATATCTGGGGATCGTCCAAGGTCGAGGTCCCCGGCTTGCGTTTTACGATCGATACGCACCGAGAGTGGTAGATGCAATAGCGTGCTATAGGCTCGGTGCGAGGGTGTAGTATTGTCAAATAATGGGCTAGAGACTCGCAAGTCGGATATAGCGTGAATTTCAAAGAATTTCATCGCATCTCATTTCGCATTCAAGTCTATATATGCAGGGATCGACGAACTTAAAGTAAATCTCGATGCAGCAATAATATTAAGGAACTCGCGCGTGTTTATATAACGTAATATGAAATCGTTGATCGATTAGGTATATGCATAATATAATTGTACCTAATATAAATATAAATTACGGAAGTAATAAAGAAATATAAAAATTTAGTCTCGTATTCCTATATATCGCGTCACTAATGACATAAGGTCGTAAGCGCCAAAAAAAAAAAAAAAAAAAATTTCATGTTTTTGGTGGCAAAATCTTTTTCGTGCCAAATAACATCGTTTGGACATATCCGCAAAAAAAAAATAATTTTTTGGCGCTTACGACCTTGTGGCATTATAGTGACGCGATATATAATTTTAATACCCTGATGGCCAATTTTGGGTATACAATGATAAAAAAAAAAAAAAAAAAGAAAGAAAGAAAAAAAAATAAGTATAGGTATAATTAGTCGCGCGACATATTTCTATATAGCAGTTTTGTTTTTGCATTCAAGTCGCGTCAAGCTGGCGCGTCCGGACCGGAAGCGTAGCCGCACCGCACAGTCCTGCGTCGACATATAGACGCGCGGCTTCAAGGATAAGGTATAAAGTCAAGTCAAGTTGACAAAACCGCGACCGCGTTTGACGTAATTATGGTACCATATATTACTCGTAAATGGCGCTAAAGTCACAAGTCTTGTGACAATGAGAGACGCGAAGTCAAATAAAAAGTCTTTCGTTATTCAATAGAAATACTACTATTTGTAAAAAAAAAAAAAAAAAAAAAAAAAAAGGAACTTTAAATACTTTGAAAGATTTTCGGTATCTCACTCTATTGTGACTCGCGTAAAAATGAATCATATTGTATTTTACACCGCGGGATTCTGTAGCGACTGGGTCATCGAGTGATTAAGGCTAATTAACTAGTCGCTCTCATAACTGCTTAGTTTGTTGTTTAGACTAATTGTAAGCTATTGCGCTATATATACGATCATATATATGAATATGCATCATGATATCAAAGAGATTGTTCTACTTTCAAAATCTGTTTATAATTAGTAATACAGTCCGATCTCTCTATAAGCCCTCCCAAGCCGCCAAGGGGAAGAGTATTTCCACGAAATGAGGTACCCCCACTCTGCCTTCTTCGCTAGTCGCACCAATGGTTTTCCGTCTCTCTCTTTCCTCGCTACGCTATGTCTTAATAGGCAGAGTGGGGGAACGCTTCGAGCGAGAAACTGGGGAAGCGGGTTTATAGAGAGAGGGTTTATTGAGAGATCGGACTGTATTATAGAGGATGTATACGTAAAAATGAGAAAGTTCAAAGACTTTGGTCGTTAGTACTTAGAATTGCGATACAAAACCTGGGATTTTGATTTTAAATTTTTTTTTTTTTTTTTTTTTTTCAATTTTATTTTAGATATTTGGAACCGTAATTTTGAAATTCTAATATCTAACTGTTTCTTATATATATATACCTACATCGATGTTATTGATTCAACACGCGTGAAATGAAAATAAAACAAAACAAAATTTCGAGAAGGGTGCATCAGGGTATAGCTAGTGCCGCTGACACTTGACGGGGGCCCCACTATATATGCGTTATACTATATTATATCGCGCGTACATGTACTCGACGTTAACGTCAAACACGTGCGGCGAGATGGTAAGAGCAAGAGCTGCGGAGTCTAAAAAGTATAAAAAAAAAAAAAAAGAAAAGAAGGAAAAAAAAAACAGCAAAACAAAAAGTGGGAAAAAAAAGGGGACCGCGGAGAAACACATACATACATATATACTATATATACTTATAGTTCGGATGTATATTGTGAAAGGAAAAAGATTGCTGGCAGCCCAGCACGAATATAGGTGTACCTAGACATCGATTAATTACGACTCGTGGCATATATAGGTATATAGAAAATTTCGAAGGAGTGGTGTTCGCAAAATCGATCGATAGGTATACCGCAATTAGCGCCTGGTAGGTTGATTAAATGGAATCTACCAAACCATAGTCGTGTATATCTATGTATATATATATGTGATGAAGGTTTATATACTTCAGAGGGTTTAATATCAATTAAAAGGCGGGTAAACTTCATCCTCTAAGGTATTAATTTATATAATAAACGCGATTAGCCAATTGATTAATCTTATAACGTCGAGATAGTAATATACTCGCGTTGTTATCTTATATCACGCGATGCGATAACACACACCCTGGGGTTTTCTCGTGCACGAGTTAAACATTATAGTATAGGTATTATAGGGTATAAATCTTTCTACGCCACTCCATAGTCGATGAACTCTCTATTACCATTATTTCGTTTCTATTTAGAGTTCGTATATTATATAGGTATATAAGTGCGAAGAAGAGTCTGTGACCAGAGTCGCGCGGCGTTTAGTCGAGTTAGCCTCGGCGTAGTGGTGGTGGCGTTAAGGCGTCGTCTAATTATAACCCGATGTGTATATATATATATATATATGTATATGTATGTATATAATAAGAAATAAACGACGTCGAGATCTTCTCTTCTCTTCTCCTTTATATACCTACCTCCTATCATCTTGCATTAATATAATATATATTATGTACTATATACCGGAGATTGATGCGATATAATTCATCGAAATCATCAGAATTATTATCCCCGAGGTCTATATATTACCTGCGAGAGAAAGCGGACGACTGGACGACATCCGGTCGAGGTGATATATATATATATATATACGATAAAGAAAAAGATATATACTAAAGTACATATATACACATATATATATCGATATAAGTACATAAGCGCCTCAATAATCCCGCGCGGCGTATAGAAGGTAAATAAATCGATATAAATTTTACTGTTGGTATATATATAATATAAGTATATATATATATATATATATATATATATATAACGTATGTTAATCGTACAATCTTGCATATATGTATATATATATAGTTGAAAAAGCTATATATATATGTATATATACACACGCCGTTATGGAATATCGACCTGATGTCGTTTCGCCTCCCCTGCAGTGCAGCTGCAGCAACGGTTGCCGGTTTAGCTGTACGTATGTTGTGTGTACACGTTATACTTAAATGTATGTATGTACGTACGTACGCGCGTACGTCGTCTATCTTTAGCGCGTATAGGACAGAAAGTGAGAACCGAACAACCTCCGCCTACGGAATATGTGTTATATATATATATCTGCGATTTTTCGCCTCCGCAATTATATACATATAAGAATTCATTCTGTATATATATTATATTTTCAATATATATATATATTGTATAATTTCATTCAATCTGCGATATTATATATATATATATATATCGCGTTACTAATGGCATAAGATCGTAAGCACCAAAAAAAAAAAAATTTCGTATTTTTGGTGGCAAAATCTTTTTCGTGCGATATAACATCGTTTGGGCATATCCGCAAAAAAAAAAAAAAAAAAAAAATTTTTTTTACGCTTACGACCTTATGGCATTATATATTGCGACGACTATATATAGTACTACATATATAAGGTGGAATAAGAGCTACGACAAGGTTTCGTTATATCGCGAGGGCGAAGAACCCCTCGTTACGTAGTATACCTTAGCTCGTAGGGAGGCCAACGACTCAATCAGATGGAGAGACGAGGGGCACAACCTCGTTACCTAACCCCCAGGTCAGTTTCCCGGAAAGGAATTAACGAACGTTGTGTGTATTATACCACGCGGTACCGCATACGTAGTACATATACTATAATATATTATTATGCGTATTATATATAATGTTCGTACGCGAGTTCGTTGTCTCTGCAGCTGTGTTTTCGATCGTATATTTATATCCGAGTGTTTTTGGTATAGTACTATACTATAGGGTATATATATATACGGCAGAATGATAAAAATGATTAAAAAAAAAGAGCAAAAAAAACCAGAAAAGAAGTAAATGTAAAAAAAAAAAAAAAAAAAGAAAATAATAATAAAGCTCTTCGCGTTTAGCGCACAGCGATCCGCGAGAGCTATATGCATGCCAAGCCCAGAGCACCTCACCGAGCTTGGGAAAACCCTCTGTGGACTCCTCTTCTTCGCTAGTTGAGTACTTTACGCTTTTACCTCGCGGCTGCTATACTACTACTATACTGCATACAGAGATAGAGAGAGAGAGAGAGACGAGAGAAGAGAAGAGAAGAGAAGAGAAGAGGAGCCACGTTACGTGTTACTATAATAATAAACCCGAGGGTTACCAGTAGTACGAAGAGCCAGGGAATCTCGGTTAAGTTTCTTCCACTCGATATACGAGTACGAACATGGATATATCGCGTCACTAATGCCATAAGGTTGTAAGCGCAAAAAAAAAAAAAAAATTTCGTATTTTTGATGGCAAAATCTTTTTCATGCAATATAACATCATTTGGGCATATCCGCAAAAAAAAAATAATTTTTTGGCGTTTACGACCTTATGGCATTAGTGACGCGATATATATAATATAAATAAATGTAAAATTGCACAGTAACCAGTAATATATTGTCACGTATCACATATTATATATATATATATATATATCGCTATCGGAAAAAGGAAATGGTATAGCGATAGTAAAACGGGAACCCTGCGCGCAGAGTATATAGAAATAGATTATAAAATACGCGATAGACGATAGGACTTCTCTCGACTGTTATGTTTATAGTCTAAATAACGCGATAAATAATATTTTGCATAGTAACAAGCGAATTGAATTATAAATAATCATTTTTTTTTTTTTTTTATTATTATTTTTTATATATAGTCTCGTGAGCGATTTTCATTTACTACCTACTAGTCAAGCGCTAGAAATAATAGACTAAAAAAAAAAAAAAAAAAATAAAAAAAAAAAAACACAAAATTTATCTTCTTGTCCAACGATGGACCGTGCCAACTTTAAAATTACCGAATTCAAGTGCAAGTAGGTATAGATTCGGATATAGAAATGATGCACGGTTCTTGTTATTCGCGTGTGATATTATTATATCGTATCTATATCTGACTCGGTCTCTGCAGTGAATTATTATTGATCATAATAATCGATAAAGACCGCATTGTCGACGTCAGTTGCATCGCGCTGATCAAAAAAAAAAAAAAAAAAAAAAAAAAAAAAAAAAAAATACACGCGAATGAAAATCGAGTGAGCGTTACTTCTCCGGATATAAAAACGATAAGATCCTAACTCCCATCATCGGACACCCACCCACCTGTGCATCAAGCGTATCGAAAGAGCCTAAAAAAAAAAACCGTAGGAAATACCTCAGAGGCGCTGAGTTTCCCGCATTATAAACAATTCGAACGATTTCACAATCCCGAATTTTATATAGGATTAGAAAACTGCAGCATAATATTATATCGATCGTTATGCAATACTACGATGTACATATATATATATATTAAATTAAAAAAAAATAATAATAATAAATAATAAATATGTTGATTTTATTTTGCGCAGACATATCAATGAGAGAGACTTTCTCTCGCTATATTACATATACTCGAACGAATAGAGATAAAATCTATTGGAATATAATAATGTGAACATTGCGAATCGGAATGTGAGTCTCGTACCGGTGCAACGTGACGAGCCTTTTTAATAACTCAATCACACCGTATAGTATAGTATAATAGCATAAAGCCTACTACCCGGCTCTCTTACTCATTTCTAAGAAAAACTATATAATAAGAAACCGAGGACTCGCGTCAGCTGTAACAATTTTTATCATATATACGAATGCTTATACTACTATCCTTTATTCATTCGTATATAAGATTAACGAAGAACGGTAAACTACACGCGCTGATTATTCTCGTATATAGCTAGTATAAGTTTTGATCAGGGAATATACTACGAGATATAATATATATGTATATTAGGGTGTTTCATTTTTAGGCAATATTTTTTTTTTTCGATGGCATACCAGAGAATCTTATACTTTATAAAAAATAAAAAAATTTTGCCGCCTGGTAAAAGGTTTTAGGTCTAATAGTGGCTTAGCTCATTCAAAAATTCGATTTCCCACCTAAATAACACAGGAAAATTTTTTTTTTTTTTTTTTGTTTAATTGAATTTTTCGTTGTTAAAAATTTTTTTTTCGAAAAAACCTTCATATAACTTTTGAAGGAAATTAAATTCTCTACAAAAATGTCTCTGTGGTCGAAGACCGTACAACCAGTAGTTTCGGAGTTATAGCGAAAATTGTTCATGTTTGACGCGCTATAACTCCGAAACTACTGGTTGTACGGTCTTCGATCACAGAGACATTTTTGTAGAGAATTTAATTTCCTTCAAATACTATACGAAGGTTTTTTCGAAAAAAAAATTTTTAACAACGAAAAATTCAATTAAACAAAAAAAAAAAAAAAATTTTCCTGTGTTATTTAGGTGGGAAATCGAATTTTTGAATGAGCTAAGCCACTATTAGACCTAAAACCTTTTACCAGGCGACAAAATTTTTTATTTTTTATAAAGTATAAGATTCTCTGGTATGCCATCGAAAAAAAAAAAATATTGCCTAAAAATGAAACACCCTAATGTATATGTACAATAGAACCTTTGTCATCGTAAGAATATATCATTCTATGGCAGTACATACTACCTATGCAGAAGATTAACAAACAGAGGGGGGGGGGGGGGGGGGGGGGGAGTAGATAGGTAGAGGAAGGAATATTCCGATTGGCAGCACATATCGATTATTCCTTTCTTTTCCTTTTCCATTTTCTTTTTTTTTTTTTTTTTTTTTTTTTTTTTCAACCCACGTAGGATTCCCCAACAATTATTATAGTGAAGCGAGATAAAATATGAGCTTGACTGACAACCGATAAGCCATATGCATCAGTGATGATAAAAGAGACAAAGAAAGATAGGAATTAACATAATATAAGTGTCGCGCATGGGCGTGACGTAAACAAATATAAAATAACCGAGGTTAGGCCCAGCCAAGGGCCAAATTCAATTTTTAATTATTTACGTATTTAAATATTGCGAGAGATCGAATGAATGAATGAATGAATGATGGAATTATTGTCGAAAGTAATATCAAATATATAATATAAAACATACCAGCGGTTACGGTGTCGCATAGATTGTACTTGACGCCGGTTTTAGGAAACTCTTTGAGCTTCCGTCCGCTAAGTTTAAGCTCGCCACTTAGATGTGCCTCCTCTAAAATCCGCTCTAAAGAACGAGTTAACTGTTTTTGTATATGACCACTCATGTTGGACGCAACCATCGCCATGTTACATCGTCCGTATAACTACTGGACACACGCCAAACTTCACGAGCGGATAATAAATCTAACACACGAAATCTTTATATTATATATGTATGTATGTACCTTGACCCGTACGTACCCGCAGCACGACGGACTCGGGTTGACTGAAGTCTGAAGCTAGCCGCGAGAGAAACACCCTTCTTTAGCTTAAGTCATGAAACAAAAGAAAAGGGTCTAGATGGGAAACTCGATGATAAAAGAATTTTAAAGAAATTCTTTATTCCTAAATTATTCTCCTTTTTTTTTTTTTTTCATATATTTATGAATTTAGAATTTAGAATTATTAACGAAAAATAAAGATTTCTATTTTAATTAACTCGAAATATATTGTTCAAATTTATTATTCCACGGAAAACTACACCATATGTAGTTTGTAGAAAAAAATAGAATCGCGATTTTTACCGCGAAATTCAAAAAGTAAGATGGAAAAACTTATACTTAGACAATTTTGAGGAAAACTTAAAGAGAAATATAAATCTAAATCCATTTCCAATATACGGTTTTCAGATTTCGTTTAGTTTTGTTTATAAATATATTGTCGAATATATATACAGGGGAAAGTTGTAAATCATTTTACAGATTATTATTATTATTATTATTATTAAAGAATAGCATGATAACTGCTAAACTTTAAATTAATCATTTTACATCACATTTTTATTTTTTTTATTTTTTTTACGACCATCATTGCTATTTAAATTTGATAGAGATATTTGGTCAATAAATATGCTTGTCTTTATCTATTCAGCTACACACCGGTCATTCGTACTTCATTAATGATCATTCATACTTATAATACAACTATCAATAATGTACCTAATTAATTTTTCTTAGACTTTTGCTGCTGATTTATTCCTAAACTTTGTTCATACGCTCTTACAAGCGCTTCCTGTACTTCTGGCAGGCATGGACTGTATCTAGAATACTCCATGGTATATTCTCCCTTTCCTTGAGTCGTAGAACGTAGCTCACCAACATATCCAAACATCTCATTTAACGGTACTTCGGCATAGAGAGTAAACCATCCCTCATTTCCATCAGATCCAGTCACTATTCCATGCCTTTTGCTAATTTGACTAATCAAAGCGCCCTGAAAATGTATTAAACCATTATCCACAGTCCTTGAAGTCAATAAACGCACGTAAACTTGAAAATCATTAAATCAGACCTGAAATTCTTCGGGAGCAGTCACTTCCACCATCATAATTGGTTCTAAAATTTGCCAGGATCCGTTTTCGAAGACTTCTTTAACAGCCCCGGTTGCAGCAAGCATAAAAGCAAGCTCAGACGAATCGACGATGTGATGGGCTCCGTCTAATAATCGGAATTTAATACCTGCCAATTTATGGCCAGAGAGAAGGCCCTTTTCTGCCATTGTTCTGAAGCCTCTTTCGACTCCAGGAACGAACTGCCTTGGTACATTGGTGCCTACAGTTTCGTCAACAAATTCCAGAGTCGTGTTTTGGTGCGGAGGTAATGGCTGTGGAAAATCAGATGCAGGCGAATTAGTTTAGGGCAGTTTTTTTACAACAAATCGTGAATGGAACACAGTATTACCTCGATTATTCCAGTTACTCTGGCATACTGCCCAGAACCACCAGACTGCTTTTTGTGTAGATAATCAAACTCGCATGGGGCAGTTAATGTCTCCCTAAAAGCCACCTTAGGCTTTCCCAGAATAACTGGACACGTGTATTCACGCTCCATGCGTTGAGCGTAGATTTCTAAATGCAGTTCTCCCATTCCAGAGACAATAGTTTCCTGAATTATAAATAAAACGTAGAAAAGACGAATAGATGTATTTGATTTGTTGTTCACAATGTTTAGCAGATAGTAAGAATCGTTAAAAGCCTACCTTGCTGTCTGTATCATAGTGAAAGTGGAAGGTAGGATCTTCTTTGGTAAATCTAGCGACTGCCTTTGAAAAATTGTCCCTATCTTTGGGATTAGCTGGCTGAATTGACATGGAGACAACAGCATCGGCAACGAATATTGATTCCAATGACAATTTCTGCTTGAGATCAGAGACAAAGGTATCTCCTGACGCGCAGTCTACACCAAATAGCGCAAAAATATCGCCAGCGTAAACTTCGGCCACATCTTCCATCTGGTTGGAATGAAGACGTACCAATCTTGAGAGTCGTACCTGAAATGTTTCCAAGAAATTGTTTTGCACTCTCATAACTTATTTTGTAGTGTTTTCTGAAAGTAAATTAAGTATTACCTTTCTACCTGTCCTGGCATTGTATATACTGTCTCCCTTTGATAATTTTCCTTGATAACATCGGAAATAAGTCAATTGACCGAATCTCCCGGCTTCTAATTTAAACGCTAATCCAATGAACGAATCTTGGCCGTCACGGGCTGGATTTAAGACTACAGTTTCTGGCTCAGCCCTGAAAGCAGAGTAAATTTTATCCCTACAAAGACCAGAATTCGATTATTTAAATTCGTTCTACACCCAATGTATATCTACCCTTTTATTTCTCTCAACGCAACATTCTCCACCTCTCCTGGATGTGGCAGATAATCAAGCACAGCATCAAGTAGTGGCTGTACACCCCGGTTTTTCAACGCTGTTCCAACCAAAACAGGGGTAAATGTTCGTTTCAGACATGTACGTCTAATCGCTCTAGCTAAATCTTGCTCTGTTACTCCAGATTCAGTTAAGAACAGCTCGCCTATCGTGTCGTCAACATTGCTCAAGTGTTCTATGAGCTCCTGTCTTCTTGCATCAGCCTCTGAATGGGTTGAAAAAAATTGTTTAATAATCATTGCACGTTAATTTAACTGAATAACGATTTTGAACTCAAAACCCAAGGAGTATAATATCAAGTTTCCTAAATATCTCTATAAAACAGAGCGTGTAAATGAAATAGCAAATTATTTTCCTACTTTACAATTACTCAAACTTTAAATAACAGAAAAAAGAGAATAGAAAAGCTATACCAGCTCTCATATCCTGAGGCACTTGATCAGTTCTAATAACTTCGCCGAAATCCCCTTCGAAATAGAGCGCCTTATTTCCGACCAGATCGACGAGCCCCTTGGTTGCGTTCTCTAATCCAATAGGTAGCTGAATGAAAGCAGCATTGTGATTTAGTTTGGCCCTCATTTGAGACAAAACTCTATTTGGATTTGCTCCCATCCTGTCTAGTTTATTGATAAAAGCCAAACAGGGTACGTTGTATCGTTTCATTTGTCTATTAACGGTTAAAGTCTGCGATTGAACGCCGCCAACGGCGCAAAGTACGAGAACAGCGCCGTCAAGAACTCTCAGCGCTCTCTCAACCTCGACGGTAAAATCGACGTGACCCGGGGTGTCGATAATATTGATATTATAATCCTTCCAGATGGTGTACGTCGCCGCGGACTGTATAGTTATTCCACGCTGTCTTTCCAGCTCCATACTATCCATGGTTGCTCCGACGTTGTCTTTACCTTTCACCTAAGAAAGATATCGAGAAGATATATTATATTAGATAAAATAAAGCGTATCTTATATTTCTGACCAAAATAAAGAAAAGATCGATGACTTACCTCATGCATTTTATCGATTCTTCCAGTGTAGAATAAGATTCGTTCAGTCAGGGTGGTTTTTCCCGAATCAATGTGCGCCGAAATTCCAATGTTTCGTATTTTTTCCAGCGGTTTATGTTCCGCGTATTTATTGTGGGTTGACATAGACGCGAGTCGGCCATGCTGTGGGTTTAATAAATATAAAATTCTTCAACCGCTGTATATTATAAGATTATATACAGAATTATGCAATTTTTTTTAATAAAGAATCGCTGTTATTGAATCATTCATAACCTAAAAATATACATCGAGGGTTATGTGAGAAACGATTACACACACTCACCTCGAAAATGTTAAACGGTAATCTCGTGAGCCGATTTAGCTTCAAATTACTTCGCAGTAGATTAAAAACCGTCATTATTAAGTCACTGTGATTTATAATTAATTTTCGTTGGGTAAAAAACGCGTTTAACAAACTAAAACGGTGTAATAAGCCACCGGCTACGAGCAGAACGAGCCACGAGCAGACTACAACGTGAAGTTGGCAACTTATAATCGACCAATCAGGTAACTCGCATCGTGATTTGTAAGCATGAGGCTATCTATTACTCTATGCTATACTCTATGCTCGTATATTCGTAGAATTCAAAAAGTGACAAGATACGTAGTGAATAAATAACCTACTAAAATTCGTTTTCTAACTATAAGCTACCGAGAAAAAAGGAAAGGAAAGGAATTAATAAAGCCAAAAGAGTAAAATGAACAAAAGATTCACGTCAAGGATCACAAGTTCTCCAGGTTAGTTTCGTATCATTTAATAAGGTTATTAAAATTTAACCAAACTTTTTCAACCACAACTGACAGTTAAATCAGATCGCGATATGACAACAAATTTTTCAATCACATATTTTTATCTCATACATAGTACGTTTTTTTTTTTTTTCACAGCTGAACCAGACTCGTCTGGTACTAGCATAAAGCATGATTCGTTTCTGGAAGATATGGAGTTATTTTCTCACGATACAAAAATTTACATAACCAATAAAGATCTGGATCAGCGTAACGTTACTAGAAGAACATTGTCACCAACTGTGGTTCCGTTTGCGACTGTAATAGAACAGCAGGACAGTTCGTTTGAGCGTGAAAAAATGAACCAGAATTTAACTTACGACAAATCATCAACATCGCAAAAATCTACTAATAATGATAAGATTCTATCCGGAGATGGGGACTCGGAGACCGGTACAACCGCCAAGGAATCGAAAGCAAAAATTCAAGAAATTAAAGCAAAGAGTCGAGATAACAAATTCAAATCTAGACACAGCGAGCCTAAGATATCTGAAAACCAATCCAAGGCGCAAAACGAAACTAGCAAATTACATCAGGAAAGAAAACCTCTTGTTAAAGATAGGGCCAGACGGTCTGGGAGCAGTAAAGAATCTGTTCATAGCTCGGAAGCTTCTAAGGAGAATAAACAGCCTTTGAATTCGTATAAACAGGCTAATTCTTCGCAGGAAACAAGCAAGGATCATTCGAGAAGATCGGATGGTTTAAAGAAGTTGGAAACCAGGGAGATACCGGAGTCTGTTGCGCTTCTGAGCGCGGTAAAAGAAGTTGTAAGCACTTACACAAAAGAGGAGGGAATGAAGATTTTAAGAACTTTGAACGAACTGCATATTCTTAGCCAAGCTAGTTTGATTAAAAATTTAATGTTTACCACGGATGAGATAAGGAAGGATTTACAATTAGGCGAGAATTTGGGACAGTTGAAATTTCTTATGGCTGAGAATGAGAGATTGAGGGAAAACTTTACTATGTTAAAAATTAAGAACGAAGATTTGCAGAGAAGAGTTGACGAGAGCGAGAACATCAAAGAAGAAAATGCTAGACTTAAATTAAAACTGCAAGAAATATCTGGTCGAAAATCTAGCTGAAATTAATTGTTAAGATTATAATTATTGCCTCTTATTAAAATTTCATTCAATTGATTTATATTATCTAAGTACTAATCGCGATATTGTATTATTAGTAATAATAGAAAAACGAAAATTGTCGCATTCATTAAATGAAATACGCGATAATAATTATATGTATAATATTAGTTTGTCTATTTTTTTTTTATAAATAAAAATTCTTTTCTACCGTTTCGTAAAATAAAGAGTTTGTTTCATTTTAAATAGATACTCCAACTCATGTATGTATTATAGAAGTTAAATATTTCTTCGTTTGAACTCTACTACTGTAAGATGATAAACTCGTTAGGTTCTTGCAACATATGTCTGACGACATGTCTATGACCTAATTTATAATCGCATTACATTCGGTTTCTCGTTTCCTACATCGTAACGCCGATCATTATAATATATATATATCAATGATTATTATACATCGTTATTCAACGATGAGAGTATAAGATTGCATACGATCGAAGCCCTTATTTAATATACTATTCGCATATTATATAGTAAAAAATAAAATTCCGTAAAAATGATCAAAAAAAAAAATAAAAAAAAAAAAATAAGAAATAAAATTGAAGTCTCCAGTTCGTTTTCATATCTCTATCGCTATCTCCCTCTCTATATATATCGCAATGAAACATAAAGCAGGCGCAGGAAGAGGCTGCATCGAAAATCAGAGAAGATCTGGTCGTCGAGAGAGCCACGAAGCCGGAGCGAGCCGGCGTCGCGGTATATTGCCGGGAGCCGCTGCACGGTTCTCGAGCGTAGGGTGACGACGGAGAAGAGGGGAACGTATAGCGTAGGTGGTCGAGGGTTTGAGGGGTGGTGGGGTGGGGGGGATCGAAGGGGAAGGTCCGTGCGCGAATCTGACTCTAAACTGCGTGGGTGCGACAGAGATCGAAAATTAGTGAGTATGAGAAAGAGAGAGAGAGAAAGAGAGAGAGAGAGAGAGAGAGAGAGAGAGAGAGAGAAAAGAAGAGAAGAGGAGTCACTGCGCGAGAGCCACCGAGAGAGGTAGCGAGGCAGGCTTGCAGAGGAGTCGACTATTTTGCGATCTTTAGTTTCTCGTTCTATATAGTCGTATATTGTATACAAAGATAATAATAATATATATAAAATAAAAAAAAATAAAAAATAAAAAAAAAAAATAAAAAAAAAAAAAAAAAACGGATACTTGGTGAAATTAATACGCGTTCTTCTTAGATAATTGATAAAAGAGACGGGGAGCGGCTAAAGTTATCCACTCGCATAAAGTTTTGGAAGGATGGCGCGTCTACACGCCGTAACAATCGCCGCTGCGACGACGATCATCATCGTCGGTTTTATCACCACGACTAAGGTACAATTAGTAGTTTGAAAATAACATATTCGTTTATTTAGTATTCTATATCGCTAAAAGTTACGTATAAACATTTTTTTTTTGTTTTTTTTTTTCTATTCCGGTTTAATTAACGAGACGTATACCTATATAAACATCAATTTTAAATACTATATTTATATACACTATAATTATGTACGCGGACGGGTAGATTTTCATATCAGCTAAAAAATTAAATATATACGCTTCGAGGCACCATTCGCGATTTTTGAATACCATGTAAGAAAAAGATCGTCGATGAATTTTGAAAATTTTATACTTTAAACCTTCAAGTTGACTACAGATTATAGCGCGTTTACGCGCGGGATTTTATATTCCACGCGCAATTAGATCCTCGAGTTATACGATAATATATACATCGCGAATTTCATCGCGTTTTGCGCGACTATATATATTTAATATAATTCTTTATATATACATGCTATATATAAATAATAAGTATATGATATAATAATTGAACAAATATTTATAAAAAATATAATATAGTACCAGCATAGCTATATATATATATATATATACTTATTTCAATGCGCAGTTTGTTTAAATTTGTAAAACAAATGGAACATAATAAAGCGTGTATAAAACGACGATTGAATCTATTAGGGTCGATTATCCTTCCTCCATAGTTATAAGAGCGAAGCGCGGAGCTAGGGTGACGAGGTGCGGAATAGTGATTGCAGAAGCCCGTATAGAATTATGCGCGATTCCGTTAGGTCAGCGATTATAACGAAGCCTAATTGACCCGCGGCGATGATAAGGGAAAGTTAATTTTTTTTTTTTTTTTTTTATATCAAACATAAAAAAAAAAAAAAGAAAAAAAAAGGTTTTAAGAATATAATAAAGAACAATCCTTATATATATATATTCGACATTGAATTAAAATTGCGACCCGCGTAATTCAAAACCTGTCAAATAACGCCGCAGTTTTTTTCCTCTGAAATCCCCGCGTGCAGGAAGAGTGATATATGTTATATATATATATATATATAGGAAATAAGATTAGTCGAACAGAGAAATGCGGCAGGACTTTGCGAGGCTCTATAAGCCACGGTGGAGGGGCTTCTTTAGCGGATAAATCGCGCTCGTGATGTATACATACCTACTATATACAATGGAATATAGTATATCGCGTCACTAATGCCATAAGGTCGTAAACACCAAAAAATTATTATTATTATTATTTTTTTTTTTTTTGCGGATATGCCCAAACGATGTTATATTGCATGAAAAAGATTTTGCCACCAAAAACACGAAACTTTTTTTTTTTTTTTGCGTTTACGACCTTATGGCATTAGTGACGCGATATATATATATATATGTTACGCGAATACTTATATTATATTATATACGTTGAAAAAAAAAAAAAAGAAAAGATAATTATACCGAGAAATTGAAGGGATGTTACGTAAAAATTCTAGGGGCCGTGGATAGGTATATTGGTATAGGTAGGTAAATACCGGATCAAGCTGAACGAAACGGAACGCATCTGCCTCTGATGTAGATGCGGTATAGCGTTATATATAATGGAATAGAACGGGATGAGATCCGATGACGCATATATACGCCACGTAGATCTAAATACATACCTATATATATATATATATATATATATATGTATATAGTTATGTATATAATAATAAAAAGATTGATATACAGAGATATAACTGCCGACGAGTTATCATCATGGCATCATCACGTCTGAAAGTTTGCGCGGCCCTAGCTCAAGTCAGCCGGCGTGTCGCCTATACTATTATAATCGGCTGTGATATTTTCAGCACATATAAATATCTATCCTATGTCGCGTAACTAATGCCATAAGGACGTAAGCGCCAAAAAATTATTATTTTTTTTTTTTTTTTTTTGCGGATATGCCCAAACGATGTTATATGTCGCGAAAAAGATTTTGCCACCAAAAACACGAAATTTTTTTTTTTTTTTTTTTTTTTTTTTTGCGCGCTTACGACCATATGGCATTAGTGACGCGATGTACCTATAATGTACTACGATGTGCAGTTGTTATTGCAAGGATTAATTGCATAGTATAAAAACACAAGATGCATATATGAGAAAAAAAAAAAAAAAAAAAAAAAAAAAAATGTACATATATCCCCGCGTTCAAAGGACTTTGATAACGTAGAATTGTAAGTGGCTCGACTGTCCCGGTTCGTGACGGTAGGGTCAATTTGTTTAATACCCGCGTACCGAGCTGATATATACATATATATATACGATTGAGAACGTGTGTGTGTGTGTGTGTGTATATACGCGATCTAAATTCGTGTCAGCAACTCCTGAATGCTTGCTCCCTTTGTGATAACCGCGTAGTTTATAATCGCTAATCGTCATATAGAATGATATCTCGCCTAGTTTTAATGCGCACTATAGGAGTAGTAGTAGTAGTTATAGTATATACGATCATATATATGTGTGCTGCAGCATCCCGCACCGTTGACTATTGCCTTAACAATAAGAATATATATTGACTGTTTCAGGCGTCGAGCTTCAAGGTGACCGACAAAGTATACTTCGACATTATGATCGACGACTATCCAGCCGGACGTATAGTGGTCGGTCTTTTTGGGGAAGTTGCACCAAAGACGGTGAAAAATTTCTTAGCGATAGCTACGGAAGGTATAAACGGCAGGACTTATTCAGGTTCTAAGTTTCATCGAGTTATCAAAAAGTTTATGATTCAGGGTACGAAACAATTTCATTTTATATGATATCGCGTCACTAATGACATAAGGTGGTAAACGCCAGAAAAAAAAAAAAATGTCTTTTTTTTTTTTTGGTGGCAAAATCTTTTTCATGCCATATAATATCGTTTGGGCATATCCGCAAAAAAAAAAAAAAAAAAAAAAAAAAAAAAAAAAAAAAAAAAAAATATTTTTTGGAGCTTACGACCTTATGGCATTAGTGACACGATGTACTACGATACGATAAAAAAAAAAAAAAAAAATTCCATCGAACCTGTAATAATTCCTAAAATCACTGACGTTATTACAGGTGGTGATGTAGAGAAGGGCGATGGTACGGGGTCGATAAGTATTTACGGTAAATATTTCGACGATGAAAATTTCGACATTAAACACACGGGTCCAGGTTTCGTGAGTATGGCTAATGCCGGTAAAAATACAAACGGTTGCCAATTCTTTATCACGACAATAGCAACGCCCTGGCTCGATGGCCATCACACCATATTCGGCAAGGTAAATAAAATATATACGTTATGCGTTCCTACCTATAGGTACACAGAAAATTATTCTTGATTCAAAATAATTTTGCGGTCCAAAAATGAAGACCGAAATTTTCTCGGATCAAATCCAAAAAATTTTTCTCGAACCAAGAAAATTTGGAAAATTTTCTTGGTTCAAGAAAAATTTTTTGATTTGATCCGAGAAAATTTCGGTCTTCATTTTTAGACCGCAAAATTATCTTGAATCAAGAATAATTTTCTGTGTATGTATACAATGTATCTACACCCCCCAAAATTTCATCTTCTATTATTATTTTTGATTTTATATCTTTATCTCGTGACCGCAGGTTATCGAAGGTCAAGATGTCGTTCACAAGATAGAGCAGACGAAAACGGACACAGATGATAAGCCGATAAGCCCTGTAGTGATCCTTGAGTCGGGTACTATCGCGGTATCATTGCCGTTTTTCATCTCGGACGATCCCTACGAGTAAATGAAAAAAAAAAAAAAAAAAAAAAAAAATACAAAATACAAAAAGAGAGAAAAAAAAAAAAAAAAAAACGAAAATATAGCACTAATACCCTGCAGCGCGGTTATCATCCCACAGCTCGAAGAACCGCTTATGTATATACAATTTATTCTTCCTTCCTACCTGAACAAATTCCCATCCCCCCCCCCCCCCCCCCCCCCCTTGCCCCACTTTCCTCTCATAAGACATACTATTGTCTTATTTTGCGCATAAAACGCACTTATAGTATGTATGATAATGTATGCTATAGTATAACAGTGTATTATATACCATTTGATGCGGCTATATATTGAAACGAATTTATATAGTTGAACGTTTGAGACGAGTTTATATCTGAGTAGATGAGAGTATACGCACATATGCGCATGTTATATATATATCGCGTCACTAATGCTATAAGGTCGTAAGCGCCGAAAAAAAAAAAAAAAAAAAAAAAAAAATTCGTATTTTTGGTGGAAAAATCTTTTTCGTGCCATATAACATCGTTTGGGCATATCCGCAAAAAAAAAATAATTTTTTGGCGCTTACGACCTTATGACATTAATGACGCGATATATATTATATAATATATATATATATATATATATATATATACATATATTATAGTTACACGACGCAGAGCACGAAAAGCTATAATAATATTATATAGTATTATATATGCAAAAGCCGCGGGCTCTAAGACTGATTGTCAGAAATATATATATATATATATGTGTGCGTGTGTGTGTGTAGGTATATGCGTTTATGTCCTCGCGATGTATTTTACATTACGAGATATAATATATATAATATATATATATATATATACTATTATATTATGTCTCTCTAATTTAACACGTATTTAAAACGTTTATTTTAATACAGAGAGAGAGAGAGAAAAAAAAAAAAAAAAAAAAAAAAAAAAAAACGAAGAAACAAACAAATCGGAGTAAAAATTTTCATTACGAAATAATTCATCCCTGTTCTATATTATAGTTTTTCCCCGTATATATTATATATAACATACATTATATATTATATAGTCTGTTCGATATTATGTAGTGTAATTAGATACCTATACCTACTACTACTATTACTATATATAGGAATCCGTAGTTGAGGGATTCAAATTCTCGATTTTAATCTTATATATATACCCCGTCATTCCATAATCTTTTTATTATTTAGTATAGTTATACATATACATACATAATAATATTATTAGTCTATATCTTGTCTCTTTAATTCACACCGCGGTATATATATATACTAGCTAAGATAAATTTATTATAGCTGTTGAAACAATGCGCAAAAAAAAAATATATATATATATATATATATATATATATATATATATATATATATAGTAACGATTATTAATATAAATAATAATAATAATAATTAGAGAGATTTTTTGACAATAAAAGATTAAAAAAAAAAAACAGTAATAATCACGTCGACGATTACTATACATATATATATATATATATATATATATATATATGGGGAATTCCACGTCAGAACAGCAAACCAAAACCCTCACTATTTTAGATTGACTTGATTATCATATATGATGATTGTTAGGGTTCAAAATGATTAAATTATTTTTTTCAATTTTTTATCATTTATCATTCTTTCACAATAAGGCAAAAACAAATTTTCCAATGGGACCCGATTTAAAATTACCAAAAAAATCATACGCACTCTGTGATGACCTAGAAACATTCTCCACCAAAGATCAAAGTGGAACTACGATCAACGACCGAGATAAAAAATTAATTGTTAAAAATTAAAAAAATCACAAAATCATCCGAATTATTCTTTTTAATAATTAATTATTTGTCTCGGTCGTTGATCGTAGTTCCACTTTGATCTTTGTGTGAGAATGTTTCTAGGTCATCACAGAGTGCGTATGATTTTTTTGGTAATTTTAAATCGGGTCCCATTGGAAAATTTGTTTTTGCCTTATTGTGAAAGAATGATAAATGATAAAAAATTGAAAAAAATAATTTAATCATTTTGAACCCTGACAAGCATCATATATGATAATTAAGTCAATCTAAAATAGTGAGGGTTTTGGTTTGCTGTTCTGACGTGGAATTCCCCATATATATAGTATATTTTTAGAAAATCTTTGTACACATTTATCGATCTGAAAGTATTGTTTTCATTGATACGTAATATATATAATATTATATAATATCGTACAATAAATTATTTGCTATTCGTAGACGTATACCGCCTTATTTTTAACCCGTTTATTATTATTATTATTATTATTATTATTTTTATTATTGTTATTTAATTTATTATTATTATTAATCTATATTCTGTTAATACAGTGTTTGGGGATGGATAAAAGCAACGGCTATACCGCTCAGCTTCAGCTTTGGAATTCTCGGTTTTTTCCACTGGATGATGAAGCAGCTAGACATCTAAACTGAGGAAATAAAAGGGGAGAATTCTGTTCGCAAGGACAGTGCAGAGTACGTCGATCTCGTATGATTGCAGACAATATTGTCACTCTTATAAAAGAGTCGTTTGCATCGTACAGCGTACATGTATACATATATATATATATATATATATATATGCATATATTATACAATATACATATATTATAACATTAGAATAAATACATTGCTCATTAATAATTCTGTATATAATCTTTATATATAAAGAAAGAAAACTATATATATATATATATATATAAGAATAGAGTAATAAAAAGAAAAATTATTCATACATGATATAATATTTCAGCCGTAGATCATAATAATATAGGTGTGTGTTAATCATAAAGTCTCAATAACTTTCACAAATTAATATATACTATATCGTCCTGTATATTTATCACCACATAATATATTGTCGTATAATTTAACCACTATATAATATATATATTACCGGTTTTTCATTTATAATAATAACTAAATAGTAACATATAACATAATTAAAGTGACAGCTAGCCGGCTGGGCGCCGCCATATTTGATAAACATTGCAACAGGTGATGACGTCACGATATAATTGTCCTGTCGGTATTATCAACGCCACGAATTACCAACTCAGCAAAGTATGTTGAGTTGCCTATAATAAGGCGTGTAGATATTAAACAGATTCTCGTAAACTATTCTGTTATTCTTCATTTCTTTTCATTTATATTCTATAATATAAATATATTTGTGAGTAGAATTAATTTCAGAAAAATTACCAGTGTGATTAATCTCAGTAATTGAATAAACATATGGTTATAAAATAATAATATTAACCCCAGTACGTGAAAAAAAAAATATGCAACAAGTGTCGTCAATCTTACAATTAGTTCACGTTCTATATGACAGATGGCGTAACAAACAATATCTACGATATAATTCTTTAGCGAAAAATACCGTGCGCGAGTTTATAGTAGTATAGTAATAGCCTATAGGTCCGGTGTGTTGTTCGTTCCCCAAGACGTTCAGATTTTTGCTTGATGTAAGTTGTTGAGAGGGTATAACTTCAGTCGGTTTTCAATCGCGCGCCTGTCTTCGGTGCGGTTTATCCATACGTGGAAATAACGTGTGTGTGTGTGTGTATGTGTGTGTGTGTGTGTTTTTTTTTTTTTTTTTTTTATTTTCTTTTTTATATACATACATATATATCATTGTGACTACTATCAACGTTCAAAGGATACGCTTGACCAGTCAGTCAGTCATTCAGTCAGTGAACGTACAGTAATTTTATACAAGGTTTTAACCTACAACTAAGCGATGACGTTTTTATTCACCGGCTAAGTGCAGTATGTGTTGTTAACATTCGATTAGTCATTTAATTTTCACCGAAAACTTAATATACTAGGTAGATGTATGTGTCATATACATTTTTCTACGGTATTAATTAATTAATTAATTATTATGTACAGTGAGTGTAGTGCAGTCGTGTCGAGCTGTATTTGACGGTTGATTTAAAAAAATTGGAAAAAAAAAAAAAATAAAAATAAAAATAAAACTATAATGTAAAAGAAATATATATATATATATAATTAAGGAAGATATACAATAGAATGCTGCGTCGCAGATCCCGCAAAAGACTTCTTATTGACAAATAAGGTAAGGGGAGTTACTCCCTTATATATATATATATATATATAGCTATACACATTATACTCCCTCTCGGTAATGTTCGCCCTTCCTTCAGTCTTCAACTGACAGATCTATATATTACGTTATCTGCACCTGCGACGATTCATTCATTCATTTTATTATATTATATTATATTATATTCGAGATAAATGACAGAAGATATATTAAGCCGATTGTTATAATATAACATTATGCGAGTATGTATTATAATACATCGCGTTTTTTTTTTTTTTTTTTTTTTTTACTCATTGTCAGAAATAATTAATCAATATTTAACAACAAACACATATATGTATGTATTATAATCGTAAATCCGAGACATGTTATACATGTGTTGAGATTTAACGCAGCGTAGACCAGATGGAAATATTTCATGTCTTGTATTACCGCATGAGATTATAGTACGTCGAAGCCTTTGATATAGAAGATCAGCTAGCTAATATATATATAATATGAATGCCGGTATAAAAAGCTACATAAGTTTGAGAATAATATGTATTTTTAGAAAAGGTATACATATGTATACATTCTGGATTTGTTATAGTTTATGGATATCGAGTTTATATTCTCTAGTCGAGTTATAAATAAATAAATATGTATGTATACCCAAATACCGTAAGATTTCACGAGTGTTGAAAAAAAAAAAAAAAAAAAAAAAAAAAAAATTGAAAATAAAATAAAATACGGTCGGAGAATCGCAGGATAACCCAGATTATTAATTGACATTTTTAATATCGCGTCACTAATGCCATAAGGTCGTAAGCGCCAAAAAAAAAAAAAAAAATTTCGTGTTTTTGGTGGCAAAATCTTTTTCGTGCCATATAACATCGTTTGGGCATATCCGCAAAAAAAATAATTTTTTGGCGCTTACGACCTTATGGCATTAGTGACGCGATATATTTACGATGCGCGCGTATTATAGTATAGTACTACAGTCGAACCTCAGGCACTGACAACTCGGGCACTGCTTTACCTCGGGTACTGACAGCGATCTTACCTCAGGCACTGACAGCTTTATAGCTTCTCGCTAGGGCCGTCACTGAATGGTGCGCTTCGTAGGGAGGCCTCAGTCTCGAGGCTACATAACCTCCAATCCAACTTGTCAACCGGCAACTGGCGCGTGTTAATCATTATGCCTCATTACGGGATCGTGCCGTTGTGCTTTACATATGTATGTAGTGAAGTTGGAAAATATTAGTACATGAAAACGGTTATCATCAAATCTTGGTGAACATTCTTCGGCGAGAAATTATTGTAGTAGGCAGAAAAAAAAACATTAGGCCCCGATTCGCAATAACATGACTACGGCCCTGGCCCAACGACGCTATTGGTTCGCGGGAAAGTTAGGTTATTTTGTCAGTACCCGAGGGAATGTTTCCCGAGCTCTGTCAGTGCCTGAGGTTCGACTGTACGTATATTATTTTAACGTGTAAATCTATAATACGAAATGTTGCCTTGCTGTGTAGCTGTAGTAGTTCGATACTATATTCGTGTTTTTAACTGCGAAGTTTATACAGATTGTTTTTTTTTTTTTTTTTCTAACGATCCTTAATTATTCCCACTGCAACGAATCGACGATATTAGTACTAACGATATAATAATAGCCGACAAATCGATCCGAACCGTGACGACGCTGTATATACATAGTACCTATATAAAGTACATTTTTAAAGTATAATATTTACTATACATATATATATAGAGAGAGAGAGAGATAGTAATGGGTCAGAAATACTCGTTATGCTCATTTTATGATAAGGTAATCGAACTTGTGCGGCGAGTTAATATTATATATATACATATATGTATATTGTATATTGTATACTAACATCACGGTGAGCTTAGGGCGTGTGTAATAATTCTGTTAATTACAAATAACGGTACAGCCGGGGTCGACCGGGTCGTGTAAGTATTGTGTGTCGCGTGTCTCACGCACCCCGAAAATTTTCACGACGTAGCTGCTACTATCTACGCAATCACGCCGTGTACAGAGATGCGGAAGTTAATGAGAGAGACTCGCGATTCGTGTAATACTCTCTAGAGTCTAGACCCTGCAGTGAAAGTATATCTATATACTATCTCAAAATTCTTCATATCGCGGATTTATCATTATCGCCGAACGGACTGTTCGAAGAGTTAAAAATTCGGCTTCTCATACCGCGTCACTAATGCCATAAAGTCGTAAGGGGCAAAAAATTATTTTTTTTGCGGATATGACCAAACGATTTTATATGGCATGAAAAAGATTTTGCCACAAAAAAAAAAAACGATTTTTTTTTTTTTTTGGCGCTTACGACCTTATGTCATTAGTGACGAGATACAGAAGAGTGTTTCTCTGTTCATCCCTGCGTTTTGTTGAGTATAAGGTATATAGAAAATGTCCGTTATCGGATCTCAGCTATCGGTCGAACGTACTATACTTATATAACCCGAGTCAATTATTTTATATTTGATTTTGTTCGACTCCGATTCCCTTGGCCGCGGTCATATATGCCGTATAAATTTCGAAAACCTATTCGTTATCGTCCCCTGTGGCGCGCACTCCGATTAATTCGTGAATTGCGAAATAGAAGAATGAATTGGAACGGACGAGAGAAAAGGCACCTACCTATACATATATATGTATATAAACCCGCACGCTCTTCGTCGCGGTGTGCCGCAAAATCGACCCCCGAGAAAGCGCGGCGCATATACTCTACCTGCAGCACCAGACGTCGAAGGGGAACAATTTCGGACCATTGACGTGGCCTACTTTCTTCAGCTCCGTCCCTTCTGCAGTAGTCATAGCCCATTATATTTTCATGCGGGGTTATTGGTCAAGATTATCAAAAATTCATTGCAATATGTTTATAATATCTATTCGCCTAACATATCGCGTCACTAATGCCATAAGGTCATAAACGCAAAAAAAAAAAAAAAAAAATTCGTGTTTTTGGTGGCAAAATCTTTTTCGTGACATATAACATCGTTTGGGCATATCCGCAAAAAAAATAATTTTTTGGCGCTGATACGACCTTATGGCATTATAGTGACGCGATATATGACATTCAATCACCCGTCCGAGACTCACCCTTCGGAATACTATCCTCGCCAGGGTCGGCGGCGAAAGGTGTGTGGTATGTGGTGTCCAGCACACACGGGAGTCCCGGATGCATGGTACACCGTATTAACGAGAATACGAGATATTTTTCTTCTCCGATGTACTTTTAATGTCCATACACCAATTCTAAATTCTTTTTTTTTTTTATCAAACGTAAATTCAAGAAAGAATTTTTGAAAAAAATGAAAAACGTTTGACGAATAATAGCAAGATACTTCGCGATTCACCTTTGAATCTATAGTTCGGATCGTCGAAAAGTATCGATGTACGGTCTTTTCTTGAAGGGCGTGAGACGCTCTGTCGTTTGATCACAGATTCATACCCCTAGGACTGATTAATCGAGAGATATGAGCCGAGAAAAAAATGTTCATTTCAAAATCGACCTTGAACGAACGCAAGATTCCTTGATTACTCATCACGCGGTCTCACATTGACGAAAAGTACATCGATGTGCGGATTCTCTCTGATCTTGTTACCTTTCGCGTTTGTATAATTAATGAGAATACGAAACGCGATGACCGTGTAGATTCGTATAGGATATATATCTATGAGTATATAATTATACAACCACGACTATAATATAGCCAGCCTGGTAATTCACTCATAAATATAGCTAGCTGACTGTTAAAACAATTAGTATAATAAACTCGACGTATTATCTGATCTGTTTATAGTTATATCTATCTATAAACACCCCTCAGTCGTGTATCTATAATCTATGTTGTTACTTACGGGGTGAAAATATTTACGAATACTAGGTAAAATTGAATGTAAAATATTATAATAGGTATATGTAAATATACGGTATATAATAAATACAACAGCGAATCTCTTATCTTCGACCGGTGATTTTAATCTGAAGGAAACACGATAATAATTTAATATATGAAATGATAATGAACGAAGATAATCTTTTCCTTTATTCTCATGCTGTAAATTTAATTTATACTACTAAATAATTTGATGAGACGATCTTATATGTACCAATTTTTTTTTTTTTTTTTTTTTTCTCCATTTCTTTTATCTTTTTTTTTTTATATATAGGTCATCAAGGGAAGCTGCGCAGGAGGTCGAGAAGACCATATAGCAGAAAATTATCCCACGACGAAACTACGTCGGAAAAATAGATATGGGGACATACTGGCTGAACGTTGCTCTTCTGAGGGTATTTCTACCCGTGATACTGACCGTTTGTAAGTTTGAATATATTATATACCTATACCTATACCTAATATACGAAGATATTATACCTCTTTGGAAAAATGTATGAAATGAAACACGCGATATATGTATACGTTGCCTATACTCGTATTTGTGCATAAATTAATTAAAAGTGCGGATAAAAAAAAAAAAAAAAACTACGATAGCGCGGCAAAGTTCCACGAACCTCGAAGGACGCACAGGCGCATATCGCGAACGGCACAAAATGATGTCACGATTACAAAAATAAAATTACATTTACTCCTCCTCAAGCAACGTGCGCGGTCACGACAATTATTTATGACGTGACTTTATATAACGTTTCCGGTTCTAGATATGCATACATTTATGTATATAGGTAGTATATAATGTGTGTGAAAAAGAAAGAAAAAAAAGTTTCTTCTTTCATCGGATTTGTACAATAGTATAGGTACCTACATAATATGCAGGTGTAACAATGTTTTATCATTATTAGACAAAATCGTCTCGCGGGAGCATAAAGAGCTAAAGATTTAACCGTTGTAGTACTACAGGGAACCCTTGACCCCCGCATGTTCTCCCAGTGGTCCGATTTCACCGGTTGACACCCGATTGTACAAACATAGGCGTAGCTATATAGGTGCAGCCGAGGTATATCATCCTCGATAGTATAGTATTATCTCTCACGCTTGTTGTTTGCGTTGTACACAATTAACAACCTACCTTGGTCGCGGGGACCTCGTATTCATTGTGTAATTCTATCCTTCACGGTTCTTCTATAGTATGCTTTCGAAATAATGTATTTTATAGTCTTCTTCGATGATATTAGAAGAAAAAAAAAAAAATAGTAAAAAAAAAAAAAAAAAAAAAAGAAAAAAAAAATCGCCGTCGTACCAGAGACATGTCACGCGCGGTCTAATAAACGAACGCCCTTTCGTGTCGCGTGATTTATTCCTTAGGCAAGCAGTGCGCGCCTTATACGATCGAGGGAATTTTTTTGGGAACGTCGCGAGGGTCGCACGGGTCACATCCCTCGCGCTGGGTATGACCTTTCCCTTAAAAATATAGGCCACGATGTATTCTCCATACGTGGAAAATTCGGTGCGGTCCTAAACCGCGGGAATGCATATCGCGTCACTAATGCCATAAGGTCGTAAGCGCCAAAAAAAAATTTTTCGTGTTTTTGGTGGCAAAATCTTTTTCGTGACATATAAGATCGTTTGGGCATATCCGCAAAAAAAATAATTTTTTGGCGCTTACGACCTTATGGCATTAGTGACGCGATATACAAAGTATGCCGTGCGTGATATGCGTGTGCGTATTCATTAATATCAATATACCTATACTCATCGCGTATAATATCACACACACATATACCTATATGTCATAACTCTATATAACATACCATTTATATATAGGTACCTATATATATATATTTTTACGAGTTTTGCCACAGCGGTGTTATCCTCTGTAAATCGTATACTCCCACCCTAATTAGACCCACACTGATGTATATCAAGCCTTGTTTTTGACAAGGTGATAAGAATCGAACATCCATACCTCTCGACGCGCGGGTGATATAACACGTTATGATTTATTCCTATATGGGGGGAAAGGGGGGAAAGTCATTTATTTTTGGGGTCGAATTTTTTTTTTTAGTATCTAAACTTTATATGCCTTTTTGAGATTAGAAAAGCGATATTAATTATATTGTAATTAATTCAACACTTTTGTAATACATCGACTAGCTAACGCGCGCTCGTCTCATCGACCTAATCTAACTTAACTTGAACTCTATAGGTGCGCCTCGCTCACCTACGCTGTTGTATGTAATTAGAATAAGTAATAAGTAATAAGGGAGACTGACGGGGACATCGCGTCCCGGTTTTTAAAAACTAGGTATAAAACTGGGTCGGGATCTCTCAACTCGTTTTTATCGCGTGAGACGCGAAATGCCATTGTTGTTTTTTTTTTTTTTTTTTTTTTTTTTCATTTTCTTTATTATTTCACGCGAGCTTATTGTATGCAGTAGTATGTAACTACCTGTTTTAATATATTCAAATATTCATACATCCATACATATACTTGTGTGAATGTATAATATATAGTATATAGGTACACAAACGTGACCGAAATTAAATGACTGTCGGCGGAAATGCGTGTGCGATTTTGTGTAATTTGTATGTTAAACACACGCGCGCACAACTATCGCGTAACTCTTAACTATGACGTAATCGCATTCGTATGCATTACCGTTCATAAAACCAGTATGTAAACAAATTTATCATTATTCTGATAATATATACGGTTTCTGATGAATTCATCCGGAAATACTTGCACTATCTTCGTCGAACGGTATATATGGTGACCCAGAACTCCCGCACATCACCCACAACAGGCATGGTTCATCATCGAATTCTGAGACGAAATTTCATTTACGAAAATTCTCTCAGGTCAACTGTTCTCGATTTATTATAAAAATCGCGCAATTGACCAATCAGAGCGCGTTTCTTTACGATCGTAACTATGGAGCGGACGACCTGGACCACTGAAACTACGAAGTGATTGACTAGAAAGACGCTCTGATTGGTCGATCGCGATTTTTAATAAATCGAGAACCGCGTTGGTCTTAGAGAATTTTCGTCAAGGAACTTTCGTCTCAGAATTTGATAAGGAAACTGCCTGTTTTAGATGGGGCGAGAGTTCTGGGTCACCCTGTATATATACCCTTATACACATGTATATAATCAATCATGTGATATCTGTTCGATTTTCGGTCACTGATTAACGCATATCCATCGATTATGATACCATAATAATACACAGGGCATTGACACCATGAGGTCAGAGCCCTACTTAGGTTTCTTCGCGTTTTAGGAACCGCTCGACATAGCATTCCCCAGTTATATTTAAACTTGGAATTACACCAGGCCTTTTTTTTTTTTTTTTTTTTTTTACCGCCCTCTCTTTTAGTATATTATTACGAAACACTTGTCTAAGCGTTTGAAAAAAGATCAATTTTTATTCAAGTAACGATAACGTTATACGATTTTTGTATATCGATAAGGCGCGAAAATTTTCGAGATCATATTTTGTTCGGTATTCGCATACTGATGTAATAAGCCAACTAGTCATTCGGCTTTTTGCGTTGCATGAGTGTATTTACAGTTGCCATTAAACAGGCGCCAGAGACTCTTCAGACAGTGCTTGGCACGACTTGATGATGGACTTGATTTGACGAGTTTCATTCAACCGAAATGAAGGAATCTAGTATTATCTTGTAAAGTGATACTGTAGCTTTGGTGTGAAGTAGAGAAATTTGAAAATTTTCAAAAATGTGTAAATTGTACGAATTTAAAAAAAAAAAAAAAATTGCAAAAAAAATTCTTTAAACTTGCCACCGTTTACACATTTTTGAAAATTTTCAACTTTCCTTACTTTGTGCCAAAACTACAATATCGCTTTACAAGAAAATATGTGGATTTCTAATTTCGGATCAATACAACTCCTCGAATCGAGTACACCGTCGAAACATAACATTCTCGAGCCCCAGAAGTGTTGCAGTATGCTAATATTTATTGAACGCATATTTTATGATATTCTAATATATTCTAAACAGGCGCAGTATGGAGGCCGACGGGATTATCTATAATCTATCTGGCATTGATGTTATATTTGCCAATAGTCCCAATACCAACGAGCCAAACGATGCGAGGCCACACAGGTCGCTACCTCACAATTGCTATGGGACTATGCTTCCTCACCGTCATTACACAAATCACTTTTCAAATAGTGCTTCTCTCCATGCAACCCTACGGTGGTTTCCTAGAAAATTGTAAGTATACATTGCATTCGGGTGATTCTCTACATACACTTCTATACCAACGAAATTAATTTCTGCAATGATCAATTTTCCACGTAGGCAAATTTCTAGAAATTCTCTTAAGGCACGTGGGCCTCATTCGACTAGATGGAGCATCCACATGGATCATATTCTACTGGCTTACTCCAGAGCTAATAGTCCTGCCTTCTATAATCCTCGTATATCTCTTTTGCCGAAGGCTAACACAAGAGAGAAGGCCAGAGGAAGGAGAACGGTGTGAAAGAAAAGAGCCTTCATCTCCTTCGCCGAAGGTAATTTAGCTATAGAAGTAATGTCTCCTACATTTAAATATAAATGATACCTTGCAGCTTTTTCTCATTCTTTTACATCAAATTCTACATCCGACGAAAATTATAATGAACAATCTTCTTCTAGGTGGTTGAATTCATGGGAACCGTTGGTACCTATGTAGTACTTTTCTCGCTCTGTTCCTTGGGCACTCTGCAGCCATCGGTAGAAGGCGGAGTATACTTTCTGGTATTTATCGGGGCCGGTACACTTTGGGCGTGTAACACAGAGTTGAGGCGAGGTTTTGCCATTATATGCAGGCTGGTCATGGTTTACATCCTTGTCCACGTAGCGGTTGTCTTATCGTATCAAAACCCATGGCCGCAGGAGCTGGTTCCCAAGAATAGCACCTGGGCTAGATACTTCGCTCTAATACCAGTCTATACAACAGACTGCGCAAATCCTAGAGAAGTAGATATCGCAGCATCGGATTGGGTCAGCTTCACCGAACCAGTTAGGCTCATATGGCTTTACTACATTCTGGCTCTTCAGTCCCAATTTTTGGTCAGAAAACCGGTGAGTATTATGCTTTGTTTTGTTTCAATAAAAACATGGAAAGAAAGTAATTATAAAAAAAAAAATTGAGTTTATTATAGAAAGATCTTCGAGCGAAGTAATCAGCTTTTAATAATAATCGAATGATAATTCTCTGAAGTTCTGAAAGTCTGCAATTACTAATATTCAATTGGGACAGAAGGTGTCTGTGTGTTTCTGTCTGCTTATACTAACAAAGCTTTACAGGCAAAAAAAGAGACACGATTCAGTGGAAAATTGGAAAATTTGGACACACCTTTGTCACGACATGTATCTGCTAGACGGAGATCACCTTCACAGAGATGGCAATCAGCACGCCGGAAGGCTCGCGTAAGAGGATAATCCTCCCGTTACGACGTGCATGATTAATTATTTAATCACCATTTATTCAATAGCACATACCTATATATTTCGTCAATGTTATTCCTAGTTCGTAATAACTACTCAGCTTTGCACGCACAACTTTGAATCGCGATCTACCAGCGATAAGATGATTCACAGGACTTTTTCCGACAAATTCGAAAAATCTAGAAGATTTCACCTCAATAAGTATTGAATACGATGAAAAAGTGTGTAAAGCAGAGTAAAAACCAAAGATATTTGTTCGTTTGCTTGTACGTCGCGATATTTTTAACATCGCAATTACTCTTGTACGTAATGATTTTTATTCATAGCAATGATTTTTATTTATTGGTGATTTTTGGATGCTGCTTCAGTGTTAAATATGATTTTGAATGTTGCCACGTTTAGTTTGCTGTGTTTTAGGGACACAGCGAGTCCTTGGAATCACAGCCTGATGAAACCACACCCGTACGTATCAAGCCGTCGCTTTAACTTTCTTCTAAATTCTTACCTTATCGTGGCTCATGGCTTCTTAACTGATTAATATATCAAAAAGCAAATATATATACATAATATCTTACCTATCAATGCTGAAATTATATTCTCACACTTTCTTGGTGCCTGGAAACAAGACAATTGGACATTATAATATAGTATACATGATGAAATTTGTATTATACACTTGCTTATATTTATTCCTTTAAGCATGTTTCTACACATTCACACTAGACTAGAACTGTTGGATATATTTCAATCGGTTCTAACTTTTAGATACGTATTTCCAACGATATAGTGCATTCCTGTGATTATCGCCTCCTGTAGTTATCTGTATCTTAAAAAACTCCATTGTCCTAATTAAGAGTTTATTCTATAGTTGATGCGGTTTGGATCCGGACGTGCCGGCCTTCTCCAAGACTCTACAGGCAGTGTTATCATCCAAGACGGACACCAGGATGACAGTATTCAAATGCAATCCATCAGCGATGGTGAGCTGGTGCAGAATGCAACATACGTAGTTCCATGAATCAAAACTAACATTCTCCTTGAAATTTCTGCAGGAACTGCGGAAGATCAGCCCGGGGTATTTGAACAAATAATAATGGCATTCTATGCGATATTTCAACTCATCATACAGTCTTCATACTTGGCTACAAATATCGTAATGATGGTAAGAATGAGTATAAATTATACAAGTTACATCAAGCTTTGATATTCCAGATTCAATATTATCGGCTCTAATTTTTTATTAGAATAAGTTCTGAATGTTGGGTTTTCGTCTTTCAGGCATGGAGTATAACGTACCATAGCTGGACAACGTTCGTTCTCTTATTATGGGCGATAATATTATGGATGGTGCCAAACAAACGATCATGGATGATGAAGTGTTCCCCGTTCATTGTGGTCTATGCAACTCTCCTGCTACTAGTACAATTCGTATTTAATTTAAACCTAAACAAAGACGAGCTTCCTGATTCAATCGAAGGCGTTGAACTATCTCAGATTGGATTTACTAAGACTGGGGAATTGGGTAGCTGGCATCTCCTCGTCAAGGTGAAACTCTTTTCTAAATAAAATAATCCACCGATTTACTGACATCATTATTTTATTATCAGTGCCTCTACACTACAATGTTTTGGATAACGATGAGACAATACATGGCAGAGCGTAAACAACGACGTCGATCATCTGCGCTTAGGGACATGGTAGCTCCTCTCCACGTATCTGTCTCTACAGCAACAACTGCGATGCAACAAGACATGCCAGAGATCAGAAGTAAATTTATGAAAGATCTTGGTATGTGGACTCAAAAGATACTCACCAAATTCTGGATCGCCGTCGTCGGTATAATGTTGTTTACTAGCGGTATTACCGGCGATCGTATGACCGTTTTCAGAATAATCTACATGCTGTTGTTCCTCATATTCGTCATTACTTTCCAGGCGAGTTTATTTATTTCTCTACTTTTGATTATCGAGTTAAAACTACTTTCTTATCTTATCGTTCGGATTTACAGATATCATGGTTTGCCTGGAGGCGAATGATGTACGGATTTTGGATCACCGTCATCGCTTACTCTGTAATAATGCTCATTCTCGTTTACACATACCAATTTCACAATTTTCCCGAGTATTGGGCGAAAATATGGATCGACAAGGCCTTGTAAGTCTTGCGAATTACCGAGACAAACTTTTTCATCAATTCAACAGAATTCAGGAATGTTATTTACTCAATTTTCAGACAGAACGACATAGGCTTGGAAATATACGAAACTAAAGACCTCTTCGTTCGTCTATTGACTCCGACATTCTTTGTGATAATCACAGTCGTTCAGATGCACTATTTTCACAAAGACTTTCTCAAAGCTACTGATATAGATAAAATGAGGTATACCAAAGGCTGCTTCAATCACTATGCAAATCGACGATCATTTTTTACTCTCCTCATTCAACAATTGAATTTATTACAGGCCTGTGGTACCGGATGCAAGCGCAGGCAACCCTGGGCAATCATCGACTCCTGACGAACCAGTTTCACAACCAAACGTAGTTACTGTCGAACCAGAGGAAGACCACAGAACAATGTACACTCTGAGACAACTAAAACGTAGGTATAATTCACCCGTGTATAACAAACGGTGGATAACAGTATGAAATCTTTACAGAAATGTCCAAGATCGAGAGAAAGGCTCTCTTACAACGTGCGCTGAAGCACTTAGGTAATTTCTACAACCACGTCTGGCTATTCCTAGAAATTCACATGGAAAAGATTATATTTTCATCAATGATGCTGTTGTGCGTCAGTGAGGCAAGTCCCTGATCTTTGTTGCCCTCATACGAGGACAGAATCTGATATACTGTCGTATTCTTCATTCATTAATTTACCAATAATGATACATTCTCATTCCACTATCAACAGGTGTGCGCGATCAACCTTCTCTTCGTATTGACCGTTGTTATCGCTATAAATCTCCAACGAAGTGTACAGATCGTTTTAATCAAGGTCATGACTGCAGTGATAGCGATACTGATGATATTTAAAATGGTCTATCAAATAGAATACATTCAGCATCACGATTGGGACAGGAATTGCACCGTAAGTATTGAGTGTGTGGATTCATCTACGTCGATGACAAATGATGATAATAATACGCTACTTCATTGTTGCAGAACACTCTCAACCAGACCATGAATCAGCCTGAATCGAATTTCACGACATACAACATAGCTGAATGGATAGGAATGAAGAAAGCAGCGCCGGGTGAGCTGCCAGCACTACTGAAGGGATACATCGGAATAATAACTATAACAACACTTAGAGGAATTATTCTAGTCCGTCAAATGTTCTACAGACAGACAAGAGGGCTTTCGTTGAAAGTACCGCTGATTATATTCCCAGATATAACAAGAAAGGACGCAGACAAGGGGATCATCGAGTGTTTGAAATTCTTGTTCAATTATGGTTTTTATAAATTTGGCCTTGAATTTTGTTTCATAGGGATCATTGCTCTAATTAGCACCAGGCTTGACTTTTACTCGGTACTCTACGCCGCCTGGCTCGGTGTCTTATATTGTTTCCGCAGACCAACAATTTCCAAAATATGGCCCGTATTTCAGTGCTTTGCCATTCTGCTATTACCCATACAATATTTTATCGTCGTTGCTCCGCCTACCTGGCTCTGCATTCGTAAGTGACTCACCAACTTTTTACACTGTTTAGAATATTAAGAAATTAACAATGATCAACTCCCAACCTTGTTACAGCATATCCATGGGGTGATTCTGAAATGCTCAGAAGATTTCAAGATTGGATGTACTTTCCGGACCCAGATTATCCCCCAAATGCACAAAAGCTTCTATGTGAGTAACGATAGTGGAATCAAGATCTGGGTCTTTTAATAAGAAAGAAATGACGAAGCAATCCATTATTCAAATGAAGAGAAATAGATTATGGGAGTAACAGTTGTCTCTAGTCTCAACGTTGTATTCTTGCAGGTGATTTCTTCCTTCTCCTGATGATCGCCAGGCAAAGATTGGTATTCTATATCGAGGCGTCGCAGAAAGAATCTGAGGAAGAATATCCAGGGGGTCACAATTACAGTGTCTTCAAAGACATAGAAAAGCCCCACTTTGTAAATCCTGCTGGTGATTTTGTCTCGCAGGCCCACAGTTGGCTTGATGTTGTAAAGCGGGGAATCCTCTCTAGCCTGCTCTGGATATCTTTATCCATCATGTTCTTGGCCGGTACAAAAAGAACGAATCTTTTTTCGTTGGGGTACTTGGTCGGAGCGTTTGTCTTCCTCTGGCAAGGCAGCGATTTTTATCTTCGCCCAATAAGGACCATTCTCAAATGGTGGAATATCCTGATAGGCTACAACATCACTGTCATTGTGCTGAAGACGATACTGCAAGGAATTGGCTGCGTGTATTTAACAGAGGTGTTTCTTCAAAACTACTATTAACAAATTTGGTTTCTATGTTTTAACTACGAAAGTACCTAAATAAAACTAAAAAATGAACGAAACATAACAGGTTGAGGAAAATGCCTGCTGGCTAGTTCAACTCCTGGGTATAGCATGCCTTAAGAAATTCAAGAGTAGTGCATCGACCACTTTTCAAAATGAAGCAGTTTGCCAAGTGCCCAGGGAAGACATTGGAATGGTTTGGGACGGACTGTGCTTTGCATTTTTAATAATGCAGAAGCGTCTATTCAAGAGTTACTACTTTTTCCACATAGTTGACGAAACAAAAGCAATGAGTATCCTGGCTTCTAGAGGCGCCGAACTACTCGAGGAATTACATCAGAAGAGGATAGAGGCTCAGGAGTCGATGGAAAAGACTATATTAGAAAAACTTAAGTTCAAAATGGACAAGATCAAAGCTAATCAGAAGAAAATAATGGGTCCTGTGTACAAGGAGTCCATTTCGCATCGCACTGGTGAGACTTTTCTTACTTTGATTGATAAATATAACAGCGTTTACCTTTTTTTTCTAAATAGAAAGATTACTCTTAATTGAAGACTGAAAACTACTACCTGTTCTCATATCTTTCCTTTTGTGAAACAACAGCCAAAGCCTGTAATGTTTCCCTAATAATATCTATTTACCGCTAACACAAGACGGGGCTGCACCTCTGGCCCGATCTCCAAGCGCCAGTTCCTGCGTATCCTCGGGCCACACTCCACCCCAAGGATATCAGACTCCAATCGACGAGGATGAACCAGCCCCGTTAACACCTAGGGCTGCGTCTCTATTGCAGGCGCCGACCCCGAACTCTGCTATAATGACTGTTTCGTTGGAGGGTTACTTAGAACCAACTCGTATTTCGTTTGGTTCTCCTCCTAGCAGCGAGCTCAATCCCAGGGGCCCATCTCCCGATGAAAGTTTCCCTGTATTCTCACCCCCACCATATGATCAGACTCGTGCCGACCAGCAGATATCAGCTACAAGGCATCGTCGTCAGTCAAGCTTTGTCGGACCGCCTTGGCTGAACCTTCACACTCCTAGGCAGTCCATCATATCGACGACTTCGCGATCCCCACACTCACATCATACGTGTAAACTCATATACAGATCATATCTTGCCTGCAGCTCCTGGCTCCTGTACATATGAGCTTTTACACATGGCGTATAGACAAGTTAAATGTATGTTTCTAATCGTTGCACCTCTCCCGTTACAACCCCCCACACTATTTGTCCTCTTACCCTGGGAGGATGAGTTTATGTTTAAAAAATTTTTTTTTCAGCACGCATAACTCTCTTTATTGTGTAAATAATTTTCTCATTTACTTCCAGCTTTAACAGATATTGTTTAATTCATTTCTTTTTGTCAGATTTACTCTATCCAGGAACTCGACCATTGTACAGACATCGTCCTCCAGTTACGAACAGAGAGGGTAAAGTTTATTTATCTGATTTACATTATTTCCTCTATAACTCCAGCCGCAGTTCCAGTCCCAGTCCCAGTCCTACGATGGTCCATGAACCGAATGATCCTTTATAATTTACACAAAATCTAGTTCTAAATGTTTGTTTAACGTCTTAAAAATTATACCAATCAATTTGTACAAATATTCTATTGTAAATATGTACAAATTGCATGCATGCCTCTTCAGGAACTATCTCACAGGACAAATTTATTAATAGAATCCTCTCTTTTTCTATGGCTGTATAGCTGTTAGGTCTGGGGACTACTACATGTTCGATGATATGGACGACGACGATGTCAGTGAATTTGTCGTCGATGATCAAGAAAAAGAAGATCAAGATACGCGGCAAAACCGGGACCCTCGTGGTCGTAGAATGACCATGTCAGAGGTGAGTTGGTTTGGTATAGCTAAGGAAAATTAGTACCATAGTGTTCATAGATGAAAACTATGCCTTGTGAATGATTTTTGTCGCAATTACCTACATTTAGGATGCTATGTGATTATAGTACCCTGGGATTGAATAAGCCTTGGAGATCGAAACACACAATTCTTTGGTAATGAGAGAAAAAAAAAAAAAAAAGAAAATTAGACCCACAGTCTCATTTGATAAATTTGCATGGAAGCAGAGTGTCTTCAGGGCTAAGCTTTATGGGTTTAGGGCTGACATTGAAAAAAATATCTTGGAATTGATGGAGTTATGAAAGTAAGATGAAAACTAGTGTGTGAATGAGTTGTGGTGCTTGCAGTTGGTGAACACCGTGTTAAAGACAGATATAGAGATAGCAACACACGTCGCCTTACACGGGGGAACACAACAAGATGCTCTGCAGATTAGAAGACGCAGCGAACCGATGACCCGCAAGAAATCATCCATGTCCTATCTAAGCGCTCGCTCTGAGTCAGACACAGCTGCACCCGCCGATGTGAGACTCCCTTCAAAATCCTGCATGAAATTACGTGATCATTCCCAGCCTTTATTCTTTATCATATTTATAGTTTTTCTCCACCTTTCTCCAACTTTTACTCCTCCTCTATCTCTCTGTTTCTATCTTCCTTCATCTCTCCTCTATCTCTCTTTTTTTCTTTCATCTCTTAGATCATTCTCACCGGTAGATGCGCTCAAGGTATCTTGCATGCAAGATTCACATAAAGAATGTGAGATGGCTTGCTACAAAAGAATCAGAGCACCATAATCGAAATTCTATTTAATTCTGTAATATTTAGTTGCTTTTTTAAATCATTTTCAGCCACGCTAGCAGTATTTTGCTTCTAACTGCAATAACACTCTTTTATTTATCTCGCTACTATCCTCTACTCTTCAGTCTAATATCTCTATTGGATTTCCTAGGATCGGGACGATGCCGGAAGCATGGATTCTGCAGAGGAGGACGCAGCCGAGCGGCAAATGAAGGCTGAAGATCTGACAAGAACCCCAATGCCCTCGGATGAAGAAGACGAGGAGGTTGAAGAAAAGAAGAAGATTTCTATATTCACATACTTCAAATTCATTTGGGCATTTGTAAACAGCGCTATCGTATCGATGACCAAACACTTGAACATTTATTCAAGGGATTACAGATATATACGAAAGGTTTTGACCGCGGAGAAAAAGATACTAAAGGTTCGTGGCCGAAAAACGTAACGCCTTACACGCGTTACAGTTAACTTTCACCAGCTACATCTTTTCCTTTTTATTTTCAGCAAAAACCAGACTTCAGAGCCGGTACGCGATTGGGGATCAGCCAAATATGGCAGCCAATAACTAAAACTCAACAGGTGTAAGTATCAAGAAATTCCCTGGTAGCCTGGTAGTCTGGTGGTATAGCAGCCTAGTAGCTTGGGCAATATAGTATAAATTGATAATACAAAAATGTAGATAATATAAAATATCCGAGTCTTTTACAGTTCTGAACAGTAATTGAAAATACAAATTTTCATACACACCAAGCGTAAACACAATTGATAACGTAGAGTAAAGAATAAAGTCTAATTCTAAATCTGTTTCCTGGTAGTAATGTAAAATTAGATAATGATATGAGAATGTAATCACGCGATGGCTGTACAAAATCGTAGTTGTTGCTTGCCCCACGCCCTTTAGGCCAACAGCTAGTAGATAAATGTGCTCGCTCCGACAGATCTTCGTCTTCAACGAACGTCGCCAGCACAGATGAAACTTCGGAAGAAGATGGGAGGCCCGTGGGCAGACCACGTCGCCTCGAAGATAGGTAGGAGCTTTAGTTAAACATGCTTGTAGCTTTAGGTGGAACGCGGCTAGTCATATACATATCGATAATGTATATTACGTGGTGAGCTCTTGGGTGCTAACATAATCAATGAGAGAAAAAAGGTTTTGGTTCTTGGTGGTAGTGTGGGCGATGTTGCGTGGTCTTTTAAACTAATTTTTAATCTGCGGTAAGCCATGAAATTTGAAGTTTATCATTTTTCATGGAATTTAATGCACGTATATGTAAGTACGGGGAAAATTTTTTAGTTTAATAATTGAAGATAAAGAGTAGAAAGATAGTGGTGTTGTCTGTGCCAGGAAGGAGAGCTCGCTGACTGTGCCACACATTCGAATACTGGCGCCCAGTTTGGAGAGAGGATTGGACATGTCCTCCTCCTCCACCTCCTCCAGGTACAAACAATTCAGGCAATGACAATCTGGCTTTGCGTCGCACAGCGAATGACTTTTCGCATGCACTCATTATCACATAGTTTATACTATTATACGTTACATACTTTTACGTATTTAGATAAAACCTATTGATGTAAATCTAGATCCAAGCTTTATCACTATCAATTCTAATGTGAAATATATTCTCTGTAAATATCCGTATCTCTCTATGTGCCAGAATACGCCAATTCACAGTTGTAAATTGTAATAACTATGCTTCTTCTCGACAAAAAGACTATATTTTTAGAATCACGCTAATTGTCAGAATTTTAGTTCCAGGTTTTAAGATCTGGCTCCTGGGCCGAGCTTTCAATGTGCTTTCATTGTTAATCCAAAGAGCAGCACAAACGATTGCTGCATATTTATTTCCGAGCATGAAAATAATTCACAAAATATAAAGTTCGCATCGTCTGTGCTGATCTATTCTGGAATAAAATCCCGTGTGTCTACATCATCTCTGCGCAGTATTCTAATTCACTATTCCACAGCACCATCATATCCCAAACGACTCTCACCAATCCAGAGGAAGACCAGGGCGAACTATCCGAGAAGGATCAGCCACCTATAATCCAACTACTTGCCTCAATCTGGTTTGCGATATTGGCTCACTCAAACCTGCTGTGTTACTTCATGGTATTTCTTCATCAGATCAAAAATGCCTCCGTCCTATCGCTGCCCCTGCCACTGATGGTGTTTCTATGGGGAACTTTGACCATACCAAGACCCTCTAAAACGTTCTGGGTCACTCTAATCGCCTACACTGAGGTACGCCTCGAATCCTTCAGATGAAAATCTAATTTAACTTTACTTTTATCATTGTGTAATGTCTTTACAATCATTTGCAGATCGTCGTTATTGTGAAATGCATGTTCCAACTTGAACTACTTCCGTGGAATAAGTATCCCATGACCAGGCCGTTCTCTGCTCCTAGCATATTAGGCATTGAACGAAAACCAAACTACGCACTTTATGACTTGTTGTTGCTGCTTATAGTATTCTTCCACAGGTAGGAGAATATATTTATAAGCTCATTAGTGTGCCCGATCCACGTATGAAATAAACAATTCTTATTTCACACAGAGTGATGCTGAAATCTTTAGGACAATGGAACACATCGTCCCTAAAGCCACGAACGGTAGTCCCAACGCAGCTCACAGCAGACAATGCGCAAAATCGACCTGCGACGGGCAACAGGGGCCAGGGAGAACAAGAGACAACAAGAACCGAGGGCATTCTGCTCGAAGAGTAAGATCATTTGAAACCCTAATCCTACTTAGAAACTAAGAAGCCGACGATAATGTAAATTCGTAAATTACAGGAATAATCAAATCCGAAGAGAAAGTCTGAGGACATCAGGAGACGAAAGAGATCTTTCTTCATCGCCCGGAGATACTGAAGGAACTTTAACAATACGTGCAGAAGAGGTAGATCCCTGCGATGAAAAATTGACCACAACAATTGGCATGACGTAAGGATAGGAGAATATCTACAGCAACATAGTTTCCAAAAGCTCGCAAGGGTTTCAAAAATTTGATCAAAACTCGAATATTTTATGATTTACAGAGTCAGGAAATACTTGGAACCAACGAAAGTATATTTCAAAAACATACTCAATGCCGGTGGGAAAGAACGGACTAATGTATACGCGTACATGTTCTTCTGTGACTTCTTCAACTTCCTTTTAATCATCTTTGGATTCTCAGCGTTTGGGGTACGTCGATAAATTGTGGAAATAGTAGCTGGATATCCATTGATTCAATTAATCAAAGACTAATCGAAAAGCAGCTATGTTCTGTTCAGCAGATTGATTAAATACAATGATTTCTTTTATTTCAGACCCAGCAAGGAGATGGCGGAGTAGCGGCATACCTAGCAGACAACAGAGTTCCAATGCCGTTCCTTTTGATGCTTTTGCTTCAGTTTGCTCTGATTGTTATTGACCGTGCTCTATTCTTGCGAAAGTATATTCTTGGCAAACTGATATTCCAGTATTGCCTTGTTGTTGGTATCCACATGTGGATGTTTTTCATATTGCCAAGTGTTACCGATAGGTATAGTCTTCTTGAATCAATATTCAAAAGCAAGATTAACTATTAAATGAAAAAACATTCAACATCTCTTTACTGTATTACAGGCGATTCAATGATAAACTTCCTCCGCAAATATGGTACATGGTAAAATGCTTCTATCTTTTACTAGCAGCATATCAACTACGTCTAGGATATCCGACTCGTATACTTGGAAATTTCTTATGCAAAAAATACAGCATCGTTAATTATGTTCTTTTCAAAGTGTGAGTATAAAACCGATTGGGTCTTGCTTTTCTTAAATGAAGAAGCTAGTGAAGTGCCTGCTCTTACTAATTACCCATTTTATTTCACAGATTCATGATAGTTCCCTTCCTCTTTGAACTACGAGCTGTAATGGACTGGATCTGGACGGATACGTCAATGACTATTATGGATTGGTTTAAGATGGAAGATATTTTTGCAAGTATCTATCAACTCAAGGTGAGATTATTCCCAATTATATTAAAAAAAAAAAAATGTTTGATGCTTTGATCTCCAGTATTTTGTTCAAGCTAGAAACCAGAGACACCTAGTTTCCCACGTATTATCATCATTTAATCATTTATTTCACACTACCTGATTTCAATTTACAGGTAAAGGTAATTATCCCGATCGTCTCAGTGCCTATATCTCTACTCTGATCATTGGATTTGTTCATTTCAATAAGTATTGTATAATAGTTATAGTATACATGTCGGGTTTTAATGACATTGCTTATTTACCCCACTCGACTATCCCGTACAAATTTCATAACACATGAAACATAAATACAAATAAGCTAACATCTGTATTACAATTTGTTACATATAATATTCCCACATATTAGAACACCTAGGCTTATAATCATGTGCAATTTATAATCACTACGCAGGCTTATTGCGGATTGGTAATTTGAATATTAATTATATGTGCAAGCATATGGACTATGGATTGGAGTGGAATAGAACTATAAGACTCTGTTATAGGGTACAATGTTACATAGTGGTCAATAACAAAGCATCTTCTAGCTTCAACGGATAATAATCTATCATTGAAACTGGTCATTATTTTCTATAGCAAGGGAATATAAACAACAAAAATAACGACTCTTCATACATGTTCGCTTGCGTGGGGTTTTCTTAGTTGGTGATATCCGAGTTAGGATCACACCGAAATTATTTAAAGCTTAAAATATTACTTTACAATTCTGATAGAATGATTGATTAATTCACAGTGCATGAGGGGCGTAGAGACGGATTTCCCCCAACCAAGAGGAACCAAAAAGGCACAAATGAGCAAATATCTCGTCGGTGGTATAGCCCTCTTCCTCATAATTGGAATGATCTGGTTCCCACTTCTTCTCTTTGCTCTTGGTGGTACAGTCGGAGTATCAAATCTACCCTACGAGGTATCGATGAAGCTGAGAATAGGCTCCTATGAACCCATCTATGCCATGTCTGCCCAGAATACCTCGATATACAGATACACCGACGGAGACTATCACTCTCTTGTGGATCAGTATGCTAAGGACGGTGCCGCCACAACTTTCCTCGAGAATTACATCGCCTCTGATATAGCCGTGGTAAAGCTGAGTCCGTCGTCTAGACGGCTGTGGGCTATTTCTCCTCCGGACTTGAAGAGGTTTTTACAATCTTAATGATATTTGATTGCTTTACTTAGATATTTGCCTTCTGGTCAAATCGATCATTAACAAATGATGTTCTTATTTTACTCAGGTTGATACGCGAGCTTAATTCCACTGATACATTAACAATCCATGTCGAATGGGCAGTGTCCAGAAAAACTGATGCAAAGGATGCCAGTGAGACGACAACGCAGCAGCGTGACATAGCGCTACTTCCAACGGTCGATGGTCAACCGAATCCTCTGCGATTGTCTCTGCTGGACATGCTCGATCCTCCAAATGATAACGACAACAGAACCATAATGTTGACTAATGCTTTTCCAAAGTTTCTCAAAGTTACAAGCAGACTTAGCAGCGTTGTCCCACAGCTTGTGAATTATTATGACCCAGGTATATTTTTGTACCTGTTCTTTCCATTTCCTCGAATGACCGTTAAAAATATGCTAATTTAGAGATGGAGAAATATTTTTTCCTTTTTCTTTTTCTTTTTTCTTCAATTGTTCAAGACCCAGTAATTTTCTGATTTTAGATGCAGATCAGACAGATGACTCGTACTTGTATCGGAATATAACGCTGCAACTTTCACGAAATATTAGGACCTGCTGTGCTCCCCAAGAATGGTGGATCGCTAACGAAAATTGTACCGATGTATACCAGGATTTCCTTGCCAAAATTCCACAAAACAGTCCATGCGAAGGCATCGTGATGTTCCTATTTAACGACAAAGCGTTCCCCAAGGAGCTGAGCTTTATCTCTGGATTTGGGTAATTAATGTTCCTTTTTCAATAATTTAAAGACTTTTTATGAGATATTAAATGAAATATCTGTTCACAGAATTCTCGGCTTGTATACAACGGCTGTAATCCTGGTCAGTCAAATGCTTAGGAAAAACGTGAGCGAGATGGCGCCAAAAATAATGTTTGAAGATCTACCGTACGTTGATCGTATACTTCGACTTTGTCTGGATATTTATCTGGTCAGAGAGAGTGGCGAGCTTTGTCTAGAGGAGGATCTATTTGCCAAATTAATATTCCTCTATAGGTCGCCAGAGACGTTGATAAGGTCGATACTTTGCTCTATATAAATTTACGAATTTGAAATAAAATCAAAAAGAGGCCGAAACTCAAATAGAAAAATCATTTTTTCAGATGGACAAGGCCTCCTGAGCCTGGTGAACAGGCTGACGACAATGAAGACGGAAATGCAGAGGATGGAGAGATGCGTATTGCTTAAATGGGGTCATAGATAAATCGAGGCTCCTATGCCGTCCTGTTTCCTTAAAAAAAATCATGAAAGGTCCTTGAATGGGGATATCAATGATCTTCAAATAGCATCTGCAGAGTCTATAATAATAAAATTGAAATAAGCTAAGCTTATGCGCATTGCGTTTAAAAAAAAAAAAAATTGTTCAATCTTCCGGTTGTGAAGTGAACGCGATTTTCCCTCACGAGCTTAAGCTCCGCGAGCTTGATCGTATTTTAAAGAAAAAAAAAAAAACTAATTTTTTTATCATTACAATATTGTAACATGTATGTTATATCTAATTTAGAAGATTTTTCTACTCTATACACATTAATTTGTTCCACGATCGTATAGTAACTATAATCATAATATAATATATCAGGGCTTTACAACAGTTCCTGAAATCAGTTTAAATAGCTAATGTAAGACAAAAAAAAAAATAAAATAAACAACCCTAGCTAACGAATAAGCCAAAACTCAGACTATATTACAAAAGAAACAGCGTTCTATTTTGTTTCTTTATCAATTCTATTCTTTTTTTCTATCGACTTTGATATAAATAAATAGAAAAAAAAAAAAAAAAAAATCGCGCTCGCTATTATACGTAAATACGTAGTACGTATAGAAAAAAAAAAAAAAAAAAAGTTATACAGTTATTAATAATAAGAAATCGACAAATTTATTTATATTTTTGATCATAGCTATACTACTATTAATAATATCTTCGTTTTATACATTTCTATTTATATTTATGTTATTTGTTTTTTTTTTTTTTTTTTTTTTTTTTACAATATATCACAATCATGTAACAATACATACAATTACACGTCGTCCCAGACGGTATTAATTCGTATACGCATAATAATGATTAGGCTCACGCTTTCTCGTCCATTTATTAAAATATATATTCATAATAATAATAATAATGATAATAATAATAATAATAATAATAATAATAATTAACAGTCTCTTATTATTAGATTATATACCTAATATAAAGCAGTTTTTTTTTTCATTTTAGTTTAAGAGTGCCTTGTCGTGCGACGTTTTTTCTCGCCGAATAATATATAATATAATATAATATAATATGATTATGTATGTATGTATGTATACACTATTATCTATCCACGCCTTTTATGCTTACCTCGTAGCGTTATAGCGAAATAATAATAAAATAATGTATATCAACGTTTGTAAATATCTCGTTATAATAATAATATAAATATACATATATATATATATATATATATATATATACTAGGGGCTCCGCCCCTGCGCGCTTCGCGCGCCAACCCCGCCTCGTCGCTCGCTTCGCTCGCTTCCGAGGCCTCGGCGCTACGCGCCTCGGGCACTCGGCGCTGCGCGCCTCGCTGTTCGGCGCTTCGCGCCTCACTTTGTCACATACCGGGAGACTTCCCAAGACTTTCAGTTGATCCACGTCTCGTAACTCCTTGTCAGTAACTTGTATTTCTTCTACTTTTCCAGTATCTGTATCTCGATCTGTACCCATCTTTTTTACTTTACGAAGGTCACGTTGTCTTTGATTCCTTCGAATTCTCTTTTCTTCTTCATTCATTTTCTTCGGTCGCCCTTTTTTAACCACCGATGACTCGTCTGTTTCAGATGTGCCACACTCGTTTTTTCTTCCTGAATTTTTCGAATCCAACCGTACCTCTTTGATATCGCGGGTGTGTGCCTCCCGGTTGTTCTTTATAATTTTTCTCTCTTCTTCTTCTATTTTCTTTATTATGTTGCCTTTTGATATGAAAGGAAGACACACTTTTTCAACGCTTATTATGGTTGGCAATTTTCTCTTCCTTTTTTCTATCCTTTCTTCGTTAAACTTTTCAAAAACATCATAATGCCCACTATCCCCATTACCGGTATACAACAGTGCAAAGTTATGTGAACTATCTAGCTGACTATCATAATTTATGCAATGATAAGTATTATTATTTATGTAAACTTTGAAATTTACCTTGAATATTGATGCAGCTGCAGTCAACTCTACTTCACCGGCGTAAACGCCATTCTTACCCATATGTAATCCATAGTCTTCTGCTGACCTTATGGAAACGCCGTGTGACTCGTCACCAATGATGTAATCTCCATAGCTATCCCAATGTTGCAGTATGAATGAAACGATGGTCAATCTTAGCTCCTGATGCCTATCCTGATTTTTTGATAAGCAATACGACAGCGCGCGAAAAAGACAATTCCCATCTGGTTTCATCTGCGCTACCTTTTTATCCATTTTTTTTTGTAGACAAATAATATTTTTGTTTCGATTTGTCAATTGCTCACAGTGAATAACCGATAAAATAATATTTTTATTTGATCTGTCAATCGCTCACAGTGAACAACTGTCATTCACCGTAAAAACAACAGACATACAAAAAACAGCGTGAAACGCCTGATGGCATGCAACCCGACAGCATTATGCGACTCATCGCGCTCGTCTGTTTTTCGTCTAGATTTTTTTATTATATAGAGGGATATATATACATATATGTATATACATTTAAGGGTGTCGTATTGAAATGAAATATAATATATAGCCGTTTGAATCTTCTTTACGTATCGTTTTATTCTTTTTTTTTTTTTTTTTTTCTTTTTTATATACATATATAAATTCTCTTATCATTTTCAGCTAACTAGATATGAAAGAAAAAAGAAAAAAGAAAAAAGAAAGAAAAAAAAAAATCATTAAAATGTTGAGAAATAATCTTAACGAATTTCTTACGCGTTCTAAATTAACGCAATCTTATAATATATATAATTTGCGGTCATATTTCCGCAAGATAAATTAATTGTCGTGCTAAAGCGATAAGAATATTATACAGTAACTCAGCGATTCAACAAGTTTTTTTTTTTTTTTTTTTTTTTTTTTTTTTTTGAATTTCAAATACCAGAGCAAGCGCGGCGCGGGAATATTCTCGAAATGCGATAAAATATCGAATCGATATTCTCTGAACCAGCTAGAATGGGCAAAGTTCAAGCAGTTTAATAGTCGACCTGTGTGAGTGCACACTCGAGTGAGTAAGCGAAGTACCTATTGCGTAGGGGGAAGTGCGGGACTGCTGGGAAGATGTTTCGCAGTTTTGACTCAACCCGGGCGCGAACTGGCGGGAGTAAAAGTTGTGAATTTTAGCAGGTGGTCGTTATCTAATTTCTCAATATCATAAAAGGCTATCGAGACGTCGCGTCGTCGACCGTCATCGCGTCGTTACAATTATCCGCTAGGATAATATTCTATCTACGTAAAGATAGATAGATAGAGATTGGTCAGTCATTATTCGCATATTATATTATATCTCGCGATACTTAATCCGAGTTCTATATTATATATCTCTGTGTGGTTCCTATGTCCTAAATCTTTTTTTTTTTTTTTTTTCCCCAAACAAACGTCGAGGTTTTTTTTTCTTATTTATCTTCTCGCCCATGTCTATCAACAGTAAAAATTTTCATCCCGGTTCTACTATTCTATCTAGTAGTAACTATAATAAATCTAAACGTCAATGATAATAATATCATCGTTAATAATAAGTGAAGTGATGTCGCTTCGCGTTGTCGAAAATCCAAGGTGATACGCGCCGCGCAGTGCGGCGAGTAAAACCAAAGTTTTAATACCTAACTCGTAAATATACAACACAATCGTTATTAGAGCGAATATTTGACGTCTGACAGATCGACGCCAGCTCACTTACTTATACAACGTTCGTATAGGTATGTGCGATCCGGTTGACGCCTACGTCGAGAGGATGAGCTACGTTAGAATTGGTGAAGACACAAACGACGGGCGTGTCTCCGGCTCGCGTCCTGAGGCACAGGTTCCAGTAAACCGAACGTCATCGGCCGCCAGGTCGCAGAATACGTCGCAACGCGTTGTCGGAGCTATCGAGAGTTTCATTGAGGCTGATAATAATACTACGAGGCAGGCTCCTCCACCGGATTACAAAATGTACGAACGTGAGAATATAATCGCTGCTTCACGATTCGCGACTCCAAAATCCGTCGAATCTATTGGAACTCATCGCCAACAGGCTCCGGTTTATGAAAACGTCGATTATTATCCACAGAATTCATCCCTTCCCGCTCATCCCCCGTACTATCATCCCGTAGAATCTAGAAACAGCCCTAGAAGCAGTCCTAGAGGTTCGGTCGCAGGCGACGCCTACGAACAAACAACATTCCGAAAAGCACAACCGCAGGTTCCTCCAGGGTCTAGATATCAGTCGGCATCTTCTCCGGCCAAGGAATTACCTCCTTACGAGGCGCCGCCGGTTTATGAAAACATCCAAGAAGTACACGGCGCTTTTTCAGAATCTTCTCACCAGCATCAGCACCATTTACAACAGAGACAACAAAACCAGAATCAGAACAAGCCCTGTCCCCAAGTTCCCAATTTTTATCATCCATCGAACATGGAGGGAGGAGACTACGTTGTTATGACGGGAAAAATGGCCAGCCAAAGACCTCTGGGAAGTCAGAACCGGAGTTTAAGCTACGACGGAGTAACATTACAGCGGGGATCTCTGCCAGACTCTTCTTCATCGCTACGTTACGTTTCTACAGGAGATTCTCAGGGGTCTAAAAACGCCTATGTACCTCCCTCGGAACTTCATCTACAGGGAAACAGGACCTACGCTTATTCACCTGAGCAACATTCGCCAAGAACTAATCACCACCCTGCTAGCAGAGACCAGGGAGAATCTCCGCCCGTTCGTCTCTTGCCTGAACCTCAACAGTCTCCTTACAGAGATCAGAGCGATTCTATGCAGCAAAATTATAGACAAAATCAGAATATCGGAGATCAAGGGCCTCCTAGTTATCGAGCCAGTCCTAATCACAATACTCGATCTCCAGCCGCGCCTTTGGGTCAAGGAAACTTTCCGACTATTGATCAGAGGTCCGATAATCAGGCTAGAAATTCACCGCCTGTTTACCCCTCTATGCCTAGTCGGCATCCTTCTGAACGCAACAATTCCCCGTCTTATTCTTCAGCTCGCTCAAACAGATCTGATAATCAGTTAAGGGCTGCGGGAAGTTCGCCCAAAGCCAGTCCTACGAGGTCCCAAATATCGCCTGCTGAAACAGTAGCTCAAATGATTCCCAACTCTATTGGACATACCAGATTCAATCATCAGCAAGAATCTGTACCGTTGTCTCCGGTCAGAGGGCAGGTTCAACCTGCAGTTACCAGCGCCTCCCAGTCAATAAAAGATGAGACGGCTATTCACAGGCCAAGAATAACTAGTCTCCCTCCTGGAGTCACTAGTGGAGTTGCTGGGCCAGTTTATCTCAGTGGCGGAGTTCCTCAGCTACAAAAAGCCGCCGATGTTAGACCAGAGACCCCTAAGTCAGTCACACCTCCCATTAAACCAGCTCCTGGAAAGGGATTACTGCCATACAACGTCACGCCGCCTAGACCATCCGTAAGTATTTTTGTTAATTATTAATTAATAAATGATTGATCAACGTGTCTTTATTCCAGGGTCCGACTGAGGCGGAGAGAAAAATCGAGGAACTTACCAGACAATTGGAAGAAGAAATGGAAAAGCAGGAAGAAGAGGGAGAATACTTTGGTAAGACTCGTTAGAAATGATAACGAGAAAAGTTTGGTGGTAAAAGTAATGAGAAATTTTGATTTTCTTATTCCAGGAATTTGTCATACTTGTGGAGAGAAGGTGACCGGTGCTGGTCAAGCCTGCCAAGCTATGGGCAATCTTTATCACACTAATTGCTTCATATGTTGTTCATGCGGTAGAGCTCTTAGAGGCAAAGCATTCTACAATGTTCACGGTCGAGTTTACTGCGAAGAAGATTATCTCGTACGTTGTAGAAACTTGTTATATCGTTACTTCTTTCTTCCTTTATCGCTTGCAGTTTAATACCACTTGTAGATCGTAGTTAAATAACAAAACTAATCTTATATTGTACTATTTATACTGTAATAATGATAATCAACTATAAAGGTGAAAGAAGAATTCTTCTAATTACATAATTAGATGCCTGAATTTCTCATTGGGATCTAATGACCTTACTAGGCGCATACTTTGGGAGAAATCTTTTCATCTGATCAATATTCTGTTGGCTTTATTTCCAGTATTCTGGTTTCCAGCAAACTGCAGAAAAATGTGCAATCTGTGGACATCTAATTATGGAAATGGTACGACCAGCCCTCTCCATCTATAATCCCCTCTTTCGATATCCGTTCAAATTTAATCAATTGTTTATAAATTTTTCATACAGATTCTACAGGCGATGGGAAAATCTTATCATCCTGGGTGCTTCAGATGCTGCGTCTGCAACGAATGTCTAGACGGTGTTCCTTTCACAGTCGATGTGGACAATAAAATTTACTGCGTTAATGATTACCACAGAATGTTTGCACCCAAGTGTGCTTCTTGCGGCAAGGGAATTACTCCTGTTGAGGTATAAAATCGAGCATATTCATTATGAACAATATATATGCCTTCAGAGTTATAATTTCAATTCTTTTATCGACGACATTAAATGTGATGATGAATTTTCCAGGGTACAGAAGAAACTGTACGAGTTGTGTCGATGGATAAAGACTTCCACGTCGATTGTTACGTCTGCGAGGATTGCGGAATGCAGTTAACGGATGAGCCTGATAAAAGGTGCTACCCATTGGAGGGAAGACTGATGTGTCGTGCTTGCCATATACAACGGCTATCTCACACACAGCCTAGACCACCTCAGCCAGTTTCTGCTAGCTATCAATTCATGGGATGAATTTTAAATGACCGTGAGATAAACCCAGGAACCACGCATAATACGTTGTTGCGGTGTTAAATATTAACGAGGTAAAAACGTTCGCTCGTTGTATTTATTTAGATTGTATAAATCTAACTACGAGTTATGTACACGAGTTACGACGTAATATTTAATTAATTAATTATTTATGAAACCGATATCCCCGACTAGTAGTTTGTTTTGCGATGTGCCAAAGTTTTTTTAGCGCGTGTTTAATCGTAGTAGTTTGTTATTATTATTTTTTTTTTTTTTATTATTAAACATCAGAGCGATAACTTAACTAACGTTCGTATTATAATATTTCTTAGGGTTGATGTGCGGTGGCGTTATGGCTCATGGGGAAGTTAATTATATATATACATAATAAATAGTATATTTATTGCCTAAGATACTCCCGGCTTATTAAAGAGAGGAAATACCTAGTTGCATAGGCTGCAACTGTGATATAATATAATATTCGAGCATAATAGTATTTAATTTCTTGACTTTGTCTCTTGTAAATATTGTCTCTATTATACTATTGATCGGATTAATTTTTTTTTGTTTTTTTTTCTTTTTAAACGCGGTGCGCGGCCGATTACTTCATATTAACAGTGATTACGTGCGAGGATTGAATTTCACCGATTTTTATTTATGCCTGTTTTTTTTTTTTATTATACATAATATGTATGCTTGGCTTATTACCAGTAATTCTCATTTTAATTATGTGAATTATTTTTAAACGATTTAAAATACGTTATAATATAATATACTATAATAGTCGTAATTTAAAACACTCGTAGAGTCATCATACTACGCAACATAAGTACAATGCAGTGGAAACATTATACCCTATACCCGTGGATTCATTGCGAGGGAAAAACTAATAACAAATAAATAAATAAATAAATAAATAAATAAATAAATGATAATAAGAGTAGGAAAATAATTTTTAAATATAGGTATATTCAATATAATAATAACAAAATAAATAAATAAATAAACAACGCACAAGATGAGCTGCCAAATACTACTTAAAATCTTATTATGAATACTCTTCGATAACTGTGTACGAATATTGTATAATCTGTCGTTAGTTTAGAAATCGCGTTAGCGCTAATTGTTGTAGATATAAATAATAATAATAATAATAATAATAATAATAGTAATATTAATACATAATAATAATTAAAAAAAAAAGTAAATTTTATTTAAATAGATTTTAATTGCGTACAAAGTCACTTCAATACAGAGTACTATGAGCTATTATAATCGTTATCATAATTTAGATAACGTGCTATTTTGACTTTTACAGAGAGGCACGAGGTGAAGAACGTATTTATTTATATTAAATATGATTAACTTTTATTTAGGATAATGACGCGGATATAAATATCAATTTTTAAAATACGCTGTCCTCGATAATGATCACGAATTGATTTATAGTATATGAAAAAAAAAAAAAAAAAAAAAACTCTGTTATGAATCTGATGTTAAATGAATTTAAAAACTTTGGCTAAAAGCTGATGAAAAAAACTAGATACGTTAATAATGAGTTAAAGAATGTAAAAATAATTGAAAACAAAACAAAAAAAAAAAAAAAAAAAAAAGGGCTTGGTTCGATGTAATCTGGACCTTTGAAATCAGACGAATAAAAAAGATTCTGATTAAAACGTTATACTCTTTATACTTTATTACAAACATTTGATCAAAACATTTACAGGATACCGTTATAACGGTATTAAGAGCTTAGCTCATATCAAATTATCGAATACTCTGGGACTCTACCAGAGACGTACAAAAAACCATCTACTACGTCTTTGGGGGGTCCGCTTGTCTCTGCGCAGCATCCTTAGATCCTAATTTTTCAATACTTGTTCTGTGTTCGGCGGGATGCAACTTCTAAGAAGAAGAAAGAAAAAAGAGAGAATAATTAAGGACACATTCCCTTTAGGAATTATTCAACTGTAATGAAAATTTCAGTTAATGAAAACTCCTCACTTGCGTAGGACTAGTCCGAAGTTTTCCCTTCAGATATCCCATCCTGCTCAGGTACTTAATACTCAACGTCGTACCTCCTGGAATTAAAACTGAAATTAATCTCTGCTCAATTTTGCCTTGAAAAATTTTCAATCCCCTCTTTAAACCCACCGACGGTAACCATGTATCGAACGGGAGTACAGATTTTGTACAAAGCGTACGCAACGGCCCAGAAACCAGCGCTGGAACCTCGCAATGCCTCTATGTACTTTTCACTGAAGTGTAACTTCTCCATGATCCAAATGACATCGACGCTACTGTAAAATAAAGAAACTCTAATCATATAGTGTCCCGTCTCTTTGAACAAAGTCTCATAACGACTAATATTCATATTTGACGTACTTCTTAGCTGCGGTGTAAAATATCAGCATCCATCCTATAGAAGTAACTACATGAACGGGAATCAGAACGTGCCAATAGTCTTTGGTCATTTGTTTCATCTTTTGAAAGATGTTTGGTTTTTGTACAGGTGGTGGTGGTGGACTGCCATTACAATCTTTGTTAGATTTATCCGAGTAAAGTCTATGCTGTGATTTAAGGTTATGGACGTTTGATTTTTCGATTTTATATATATAATCACCGATAGATCGTCGACTGTGCCTTTCTGAAAGCAGATAATAATCGATAAAAGATTTACCTATCATTCTGTGGGGACAAAAAAAAAAAAAAAACAACCTACCGAAGAGCGTAATTCCAAGTTTTGGCCCTTCGGGGAGGCAGAGGCGCCTTTCGTAACCCAAATATTGACTCGGATGACGAGAAATAGTCCCCGCAAATCTTGCATACGATCTTATAAACCTCAAACCGAATCGTCCCGTGAATAATTCCATTGTATTTAATTTAATCTTATTTAATTTAATTTATCCTACGGAATCCCGGTAGGGCCACAAGCAGTGTGGAATTTTTGTGACACAGTCTTGCACCATGCCTTTACACTGGTATATGTACCACCGTGACGTCACGATGAGTTAAGAAATCACAAAATTAGCACATGGGGTGCTGAATGGTATCGCCATCTGTCGGACAAGTTAGGAACTATGACGTCACGCAAATAATTTCGACAACAACTGAACGTAGCTGCAGGTCGCGATAGCAACGTAGCGAGTTATCGATTCTTTCGATTCTTGATCTGTGGCTAGTCTCATGTAGTTGTCAGAAGCCCATTGAACGAACGTTTTGCTGTCAGAGTATACTAGTAGTAGTTTGAGTATATTAAAACGAAAATAAATTTTATACACATCGTGTGATAAATATACGTATACATAGCACATACATAAATACACGCATACATCAGGGAACGAAATTCTAACGATCTGAGCTGTTGACTTCGTGTTAATGAAAAAGTAGTTTTCATTAAATATTATAATTAATTAACTGTTAAACTATAGATAATATAAATAGCCTATAGTAGGTAAAAACCGAATTAATATAATCACACATTATTCTAATTCGAAAAATGTCTTCTTCGCCCGAAGAAACGGGTGACGCTAACGATACCCAAGATACTAGGGATTCTCGGGATGATACAAACCTTCTTTATAACGATACTGTTGACACTAGTCGAGGAAGTACGAGCAAAAGGAAACTCGAAAAAGACTCGGGTCTTACGTCTACTAAAAAGCCAAAACTCGACGAACCAAACCATTTAAACAAACAATCTGGCGATAACGACACAGACACGAAACAAGATGCACAGGTAAGTCGTTCGTCTCATATTTCCCCTTCAGGACGGTGATTTTAATTTCATAAATAAATTCACAAACTTTTCGCATTTTGAGGTTATGTGATCATTTTTTATTACTTATCATAAAATTACAGGCTAAAGAATCTATCGCACCGTCGGATCTCTCGACCGGTGGAAATAGAGGAGAAAACGAGGGACAAGACGGTGACCAGAATGCTGGAAATGCGGCTTTTGTAACAGAGCACTATAACGCTCTGATGGAAAAAGGTCTCACTCAAAGATCTCAAAGCCGTATCGTTTATATGAGAAACTTTAACAACTGGATAAAAAGCATGCTGATAAGTGAGTATCCGAGTATTTTTCTTAAGCCAGCGTTGAAACGTTTGGTAATTTTCCAGAAATTAATGAATTTTATTCATTACCGAAGTTCAAACTAATCAGAAAGTACTTATTTTAAACACAGATGAATACCTGGGAAAAGCTCGGCAGGGCAAAGGGCACAGGGCGCCTTTCAAAGTTCTCGATATATGCTGTGGTAAGGGAGGAGATCTGTTGAAATGGCGTAAAGCAAATATAACGCATTTAATATGTGCTGACATAGCTGAAGTCTCTGTAGAACAGTGCCAGAGCCGATACAACGACTTGTTGCACAAGAGTTCACGCAATCGAGGATTTGCTCCAGTATTTACGGCAGAATTTATTGCTGCAGACTGTACCAAGGTGTATATCATATTTTATTTCAGTTATATTTCGGAGATTAAAGCGTCTGAAGAAAGTCTTACGACTCTGATATGTATAACTTACTCTCAGCTTTGGAAACTAATTGATTAAAAATTTATTCAGGTCAGACTGAGGGAGAAATACAAGGATGCAAGTTGCCAGCTGGACTTGGTCAGCTGCCAGTTTGCGTTTCACTATAGTTTTGAGTCTCTACAGCAAGCTGAATGCATGCTAAGGAATGTGGGAGAGAGTCTTAGGCCAGGAGGATATTTCATCGGCACTATGCCGGATGCCTGTGACCTGATGTACGTAGGAAAAGTACTATTCGGCTATTAATTTATTCTGTGGAATTAAATTTCGAGCATCTTTCTAAGTTAATATGATGTTTGTATCTGCGCACAGGTCAAGATGGCAGAAGAGTGATTATCAGAAGTTTGGAAACGAGGTGTACAGTGTGGAATTTCAATGCGAAGAGAACATAAGACCACCGCTATTCGGAGCAAAGTACAATTTTCATCTTGAGGGGGTCGTCAATTGTCCAGAATTTCTTGTACACTTACCAACTCTTACTAAACTTGCCCTAAAGTTCGGTCTCCAGATCGTTATGTTCGAGAGGTAAGCTATACTTGGTTTTATCTAAAATAAAATCCAACTTCATAATTCCTAATTTCCCTTCTATAATTTACAGGTTCGAAAAATTCTACAACCGAATGAAAGATGAGGGTAGATCTCTACTGGGTAAAATGCAAGCCCTAGAGACATACCCTCCATGTCACGAGGCCCCACTTCTCGGCCAGAATCCCGAGGATTATAAACACGCTGCACAATACATGCAGAACTCTACAGGTCACCGGAAAATCGGTACCCTTTCGCTCCCCGAATGGGAGGCAACTTGTAAGTATTTTTTCAGACAGATGCTAATTCATTGTAAAAATGAAGAAATGGTACTAATAAAATTCTTCTTCTATTTATTGCAGCTCTTTACGCAGTCTTTGCTTTTCAAAAAATGAAAACATCGTGGAATGCAGAGGGAAAACCTGAGTACTCTAAGTTGTAGGAAAAAAAAAAAAAATGAAAAAAAAAATTAGGTGCATAGGTATTCTGCGTATTTCTATCGTAGGAATTATTTTGTTATATTTAAAAAAGAAGAAGAAAAAAGAAGAATTTATCAACGACCTATAATATACTATGTAGGAAATGAATTGAAATGTAATCTTGACGATAATTGTGGTGCGATTTTTATCAGCAAGACAAAAAAAAAACAAAAACAAAAAAAAAAAAAAAAAAACAAAGGCAACGGACGATGATATTCAGGCAGCTGTATATCATGATTTATGAATTTATAATTAATGATGTAATAGGTATGATCGGCCGAGTTTCTTAGCTCCCGTATTATTCTCTGATGAATAGGTTTTATAAGTGCGATATTATTCGCAAAATACAATACTTTATCCCGATTATTTTTTATCTTAAGCATAACAAACGAAAGAAGAACAAAAAAAGAAAAGAAAAAAAAATCTGAAATTTTGTTTTTATTTAATGTCGCGACTTAAGTAATAAATTTTTTCATACGATAATAAAAAAAAAAAAAAAAAAAAAAAAAAAAAAAAAAACTAGCGTACATAGCGTTGATTATTTAATCATCATATGCACGTACTTTACTACTTATATACATAATATTGCTCAAATTTTTGCTACTATTATGTAAGCGAAGATGAAAGAGCGTTTCAAATATCTAATAATATAGATTTCTATAATGAAATTAGAATTTATTCAACGAACGAGAATTCTATATAGATAATGTTTTGAAATTTTCTATATTAATTATCCTAGCGCGTCATATAATATAGGTATGAGGAAAAAAAATAAAAAATAAAAAAGAAGTAATAAAAGAAGAGTTAATAGTAAAACGTAGGTATTAAAAATATTGTCAATGTCCCGCCGCGAGTTGAATCGAGGGCATTGGCTTGTCACTCGGTCCGAATATTCCCGAAGTTTACCGAAGTTATGCGGCGTCGTTCGTGTCTCGCGCATGCGCATTACAACGTTTCGGGTACTTAGACGCTGTGCCAGAGGTTTCACCCCGGCCGTTCTGTTCGTCCGCTCTGTCTCCCAGAGCTCTTGGCGCGAGCACTGCGCGTAGTGTCGTCTGGTGTAGTAGTTTTATTTGTTGCGGTCGCACGCTAGTAATGGATCTCGACCAGGCCACCACCCAGCAAATCTCTGACCCGGTAAGTGTCCATAATCTGATATCTTCTCATTCCCGAGTCTCGTAGGTGGTCAGATTTTACAATATCATAACCATTCGGCTAGTTTTCTCTTGACAACCTCGAACAGAGACGCGAATTTTTCTAAGTCCCAAAATGGCGTCTGCGGCTAAGTCCCCACGTAGCACACGGTGTCACAAGATGTTGCACAAAGTCTCGACTACCTTTAACTATTAATTACAAATTATATCAGAATTTAAATAAATACGAATATATCGCCTTCACTATAACCTAGTTAAATTATTATTTATCATATTATTTATTGCATATTTTAATAACAGGAGAAACGAGCCAAGGAGAACAGCAGTGCGGCCGGGAATCATGGAGGTAAGAAATAATATTCACGATTAAGATTGTTTTTTTTTTTTTTTTTTTGTTTTTACACCTTGCTACTTACTACCCTCTATCTCTTCTCAACATCCCTATACCCTATTAACCCCTTCCCCTTTTTTTTTTTTTTTATAACGCCACGTAAATCTAACGTAACGTAACATAACATAACATAACTCATCTCATCTCATCTCATCACTGATCGCGTCAAGTTACGACGACGTACCTACGCGAAACGCTGCCCCACGCCGTTTAACGGGTAACCCGGTTTCCCGAACGCCGCTTCCCCCCCGCCCCCCGTATCCCCCCCCCCCCAGCACCTCTCCCAGTTATTCGTAAATCCAAGAAATTATATCCCTTTGTTCCTTAAAGGTGAAGGTTTTGGATTTTCTGTTAGTTTGTTGAATACAGGAACTCGTTGGTTTTTAAGAATTAGAATTCCTCCAAGCCTAACTAACTCGTTTTTTTTATATACATATATATATTATATATATATATATATATTTTTTTTTTTTTGTTTCCACGTTATCAGATTCTCATTTAAATGGCATGTCCAACGGGTACGACCGAAAAAAAGAGCACAAGTCTGATCATAGAGAAAAGGACAAGGAGCGGTCTCACAAATCCGAACACAAGGACAAAGATAGAGGCAAGGATAGGGACAAGGATAAAGAGAGAAGTCACAAGAGCGAGCATAGGGACAAGGATCGTCACAAACATGCATCGAGCTCTAGTTCTTCAAAGGTTTGTCTTTGTTGTTGGAATAGTTAAATCACAACTTGGATGAACAGTTTTTTTTTTTTTTTTTTTGGTAAATTGAGAAATGAACATTTTTGTTTTCAGGATAAAGACAAGCACAGTAGCAGCAAAGATAAAGACAAAAACAAGGAATTGGATAAGGAGAAAAAAAGCAGCTCGTCTTCTAGTCGGGACAAGGATCATAAAAGCAGTTCTACTTCTTCGAGCAAAGACAAGGAAAGAGATCATCACAAGTCGAGTTCAAGCTCTAAAGATAAGGACAGGTGAGATTTTCATCCTTACATAATATAGAAGAAAAAAAAAGAAAAAATATTCTCTTTTACAAAACTTGTAGGAATTTCGTTTTACATGCATGAATTAATTTCTTGATTCTTTATTCTTCAGGCATAGTAGTTCCAATTCAAAGGACAAGGACAAGGACAAGGACAAGGATAAGGACAAGGATAGTTCGCGAGATAAAGATAAACACAAGAATAGTTCGAGTTCGAGTTCTCGAGACAAGGACAAGAGCTCGTCAAAGGACAAAGATAGAAAGCATTCTTCAGACAAAGATAAAGACAGGCATAGTTCGTCGCATTCAACATCTGAAAAGGATAAGCACAGATCGTCAGACAAGGATAAACATAGTTCGTCCGATAAAGACAAACATCGGCATGACAAGGACAAGGAGCGACGTCGTCAAGACAAGGAAAAATGTAAGCAGATTCGATCGATTTCATTCAATCTAAGATCGGGAATTTGATTTTTCACCTCGCTCCTCTATCTCACATCATTTTTTCATCGTCTATTTTTTTCAGCTAAACACAGAGACGAGAGAAAGGAGAGAAGCAAGGATGAAGCAAAGGTGAAAATTGAGGTGAAACCTGAGCCCGAGGTGGTAATTGCCGAACCTGAGCCAGTAGTCAATCAAGATTACAGATACAATGATCGAGTCAAGGAAGAAGTTAAAGAGGTGAAAAGTTCTTTAGATATATAAATAATTTAAATGAAGCCAATTTGCATTTGAAAATTTGTTTATTTTATACAAATTTTACTATATCATAAAAAAACTAAACGTATTTGACGAAGAATCAGGAGGAACTATCTCGTCAAGACGACAATGAAGACGATGATGACGACAGCGGGGAAGAGCGCACTCTTTACATCAAAGAAGACGACGAAGGTGAGGGAGAATGGAATAAAGATGGAAGTATGGATTCAACGGACGCTAATGACACGAGACTTTCTGAACTTCACAATACTACTATAAAAACTGAAGACGATTCAGAAGAAGACGTTCCCCTGGTGAGCGTCTGTTCTTATATTTATCAAACCAATGTACTTTATTACTCTTAATCCAACTTCCGCCAATTATTATCATCATCATCATCGTCATTCGCTAATCTGTTCATATCTTTGAATCCTTCACAAGATTTTCAAAATATTTAATGTTTTCAGTGGAAAGGTGGGCCTCAATCTGGCAACCGGAACAAACCATCCTGGGCGGTACGTCGTCAGGCATGGCTCGTTGTTCGTTGTTGTACATTTATTCAATATCTTTTCTTTATTAAACTCTGATTATAAAGAGCGATATAGAGAAAGATATTGATACAGTTAGTTGGAATTTAAATAACTTGATATTAATTGCATCTGAATGTTTTTCGGCTCCACCTAACTATCACGTTTCTTTTCTTTTTTTTTTTTCCTCTCTGTCTTTTTAAACTTTGATGATAACAGCTTACTCATTTGTTTTCTCATTTTATATTTGCAAGATAACTTGTCAAAATTATAACCACCTTTTCTAAATCTGCTTGTAATTTTTTTTTTTTTTACTAACACTTGAACTGTTTTCAACGGTATCTGTTTTCTTTAAGACCCAAATTTGATAGGTTTGAAAAAAAAAGAACTATATTCACCTAAATATGAAAAAGATTATTTATTTCTTTTTTTACGCTGCTTAGGTCAACAATTTTAATCCCAAATTAATCACCTCATTTGAGACATTGGCCACAGGAACAACAGAAATTTTGTCATAAATTGTTGTTGTGTCCCTGCGTAAATTACCTACCTATATGAAAAAGAAAAAAAAATTGGAGTTAACTTACCTTTCTCCAAAATTATATTCTGGGCTGGAAAAGGGTTGCTAAAAAAGTATAAGTCTTCATCCCGCTATACTGAAATCTGTCTTAAACTTGAATTTTCATTATCATAATATCGCAATCAGGGTGACCGAAAAACAATGCAGTCTTCAATGGTAAAAAGGAAAATAGACTCGTCGGATGAGGAAGACGTACCTCTATTGGCTCGTAAGAAGGCCAAAAAGGACACAGCAAAGTTGAAGAAAAAGAAGAGGAAACACGTGGACGACGAAGAGGAGGAAGAGAATGATTACAAACAGGTATATCCCCTGATCCCTTCTACATTTACTCTCCCATAGACGATCATTCCGATATTTATAAATGAAATGAAACAAATTATTCGCAGACAAAGGTAAAGAAGAAGCCTAACAAGGGAATGAAATCCGAAGGTGGTTCAGGATCTAGAAAAAAGAAAGAGGACGAACAACAAGAAGTTTGGAAATGGTGAGGGTCAATTTTTTTTACTTATCAATTAAACCGATATTCAGTTTCTTGAGCAGGTGGACATACAGAGTTCATTGACATTAGATTTTGGCTAGTAGTTTGAAGAGCAAAGAGTGGGGGATATCTTCTCAGTCTCATTTTCCCCCACCTAATTCAATATGGCCACCAAACAGCGTGGCCGACAGTATCTATGTTGCCTCATGTGCGAAATGCAATATGTAGATTGTTACTAATCAATGGAAATGGTTCGTGTTGTCGCAAACTAAACGTAATAAGTTCAATAAATATAATCAATTATTCGAGCGCTGGTAATAAAGACTTTGTAATTCAGTCTACAAAGCTATGCGAGATAATAAGATTTCCCTTGCAAAAAACTCCTACCTGTTCTTGGATTTTGGTCAATGATTTTACCGAGAGACTAAGGTGATGTAATAGTTGATATTTCGTCGAAATTTTTCCTCCGAAAACTCTGTTCGTTCATAATTTCATCAGCGTTTCTAAGTATTTTTTTATTTTCTAATTTCAGGTGGGAGGAAGAGAAGAAGAACGACGGAACAAAGTGGCATTATTTAGAGCATAAGGGACCTGTATTTGCACCAGATTACGAACCGTTGCCTAGAGACGTCAAGTTTTATTACAATGGTAAGGAGATGAAATTGTCGCAAGAGACCGAAGAGGTGGCAACATTCTACGCTCGTATGTTGGACCACGATTATACTACAAAGAAGGTTTTCAACGGTAATTTCTTCCACGATTGGCGAGAAGTTATGACCGAATCAGAGAGAACTAAGATAATGGATCTTTCAAAGTGTAACTTCAAAGAAATGCACGCTTACTTTCTTCAGAAGAGCGAAGAGCGCAAAGCTATGTCCAAAGAAGAGAAAAAGGCAATAAAAGAACAAAACGAACAGATACAAAAAGAATATGGATTTTGTACCATAGATGGACATAAGGAGAAAATAGGCAATTTCAAAATTGAACCTCCCGGTCTTTTCAGAGGACGAGGTGAACATCCAAAGATGGGAAAACTGAAGAAGCGGGTAAGCCTTGTTCACTCTAATCTGTAATCTGATGTATAAATAAACTCTACATTCATTAAATGGAATATTTTGAATATTTTAATAATTTTTTTTGCAGGTAACGCCAGAGGACGTGTTGATTAACTGTTCAAAGGATTCTCTGATTCCAAAAGCTCCTTCTGGTCACAAATGGCGAGAGGTGAGGCACGATCCAAACGTAACGTGGCTAGCGTCATGGACTGAGAACGTGCAGGGACAGGTGAAATACGTGATGTTGAATCCTTCTAGCAAGTTGAAAGGAGAGAAAGACTGGCAGAAATATGAAATTGCGCGAAAACTTGCTGCATCTATCGATAAAATTCGAGCCGAGTATAAGGAGGATTGGAAAAGCAAGGAAATGCGTATCAGACAAAGAGCTGTTGCCTTGTATTTCATTGATAAACTTGCTCTCAGAGCTGGTAATGAAAAGGACGAAGATCAGGCGGACACAGTAGGCTGCTGTTCGCTCAGAGTTGAACACATTTCGCTACACGAACACAAAGACGGAAAAGACTTTGTTGTTGTATTTGATTTTCTGGGTAAAAGATATTCATTTGCATCAGCTATAATTCAGATACTTTTTTAACACAATTTAAACAAACATTCGCCTTTTATTTTCTTTAGGTAAGGATTCGATTAGATATTACAACGAAGTGCCAGTTGAGAAACGAGTCTTCAAAAATCTCCAACTTTTCATGGAAAACAAATCACCTGGTGACGATTTATTCGATCGTTTGAATACAACAGTTATGAACAAACATTTGAACGAGCTAATGGAAGGACTAACAGCTAAAGTATTCAGAACTTACAACGCGTCTTGGACGCTGCAGCAACAGTTAGAAAAATTAACTTGCGCCACAGACACGGTAGCTGAAAAAATACTCGCATATAACAGGGCGAACAGAGCTGTTGCTATTTTATGTAATCATCAACGGGCTGTGCCAAAAACTCATGCAAAATCAATGGAAAATCTTAAGGCCAAAATAGTAGGAAAGAAAGAAGCAATAGTCGAAGCTGAGATGCAAGTTAAAGAGTCAAAACGAGACGCAAAGCACGGCTCTGTTAAGGAGAAAGTGTGAGTCTCTTAATCTTAATTTTTTTTTTTTTTCATCCAAACAGGTTTACAATATAAAGAATCACAGAATTTCATTAAAAAAAAAAAAAAAATGATGTATTTTCTTCCTATAATTGATGTTCTCAATTCCTGAATCCACAGGATCTACGATAAAAAGAAAAAGGCATTGGAACGGCTGCGGGAGCAGCTGGCCAAGCTCGAAGTTCAGGCTACGGACCGAGAGGAGAATAAGGAAATTGCTTTGGGTACCTCTAAGTTGAACTACTTAGATCCTAGAATCAGTGTCGCGTGGTGAGTTTATACTATTATATTGAATTTGATATAGAAATAAATTTAACTAGAATCTATTTATTTATATATTTATTTCCGCAGGTGTAAGAAATACGAGGTTCCAATTGAAAAAATTTACAACAAGACGCAGAGGGACAAATTCAGGTGGGCCATAGACATGGCCGGATCAGACTACGTCTTTTAACCCCATAATCGACTTTGATGTGTCCCGTTCCCATGCCCGGTAGTCGGTATTATACCCGACTTCAAACCACTCGACAGCATTGCCGTTATTTAGTGAATTTTATTTTAGTAAAAGGCGACGATAAATCGTCATGAGAATAAACAATATACTTTTTTCTACGTTCACGGTCACAAACATCATCTCGATATACCTATATTGTTACGTGTCACAGTGGTCTAAGCACAAACGAGAATAATATAATCGTTGCTGCTGCTGCTGCTGCTGCTGCTGCTATGGTATACCGAGTTTCAATTTAGAGAATTTATACATATGCAATTGTAATTCTAATTGTAATTAGTACGCTAATTATAAATTATTATTATTATTATTATTATTAGTCGACACGGGTCGACAGGAATAATACGTGTACCGATACGTGTACCTCTATGCATAGAGTGATTCTAATTATGTTTAGAAAGAAATTGATATTATGTATCCTCATCGTCCGTCACATTGTATTTCAACAATCAAATTGATCATTTAATATCTATATATATATTATATATATACTTATAAACTATACATTGTCTATCAAGTAACAATGTAGAATTATTATTGTGCTGCGAAATGGAATAATCTAACATTCCACGGGGATCGGTGCCGGTATGGTATAGTATCAGATAAACCAGCGTCGACCCGTTTCTTCTATTTATTAATTATTCAAAGTACACAACTGTATATACAGAATGGCCATAAGATTCGGAAACCTATGAGAACCTGATTTTTATTTTTCCTTTTTTTTTTTTTTTTTTTTTTTTACATTACATTTTTTAATTCCTGCACGATTCGTATTATATATCAATTAATAGGGAGTTGTATTGAATTCTCAGTTCTTATCGCCATCCTGAATATGCTGATAACAACTCTGCAATTGAGTAAACTGTTACATCGTACTAAACAGGGCCAATCTTATGGTAGTTTTCGTGACTGATGAAAATTTTTTTTGGTGGCTTTTTTTTTTTTTTTTCTGTTTTTGTTATTTTTCTTTTTTCTTTTTTTCTTTCTTTCTTTTATACCTGTAACGAAAGTTTCGATACTGTAGAAGCTGAATATCGATTTTTATAGAATTATTATCAATAACATTTAGCCAGACATAATAGTCATGAGATTAAAAAAAAAAAAATATTAAGGTGGTCCTATTTAGACTCTGTGAATTGTAATTCCAGTGGAGTGTATCTGCATAAAAAAAAAAAAAAACAAATCTAGCCATTGGCGCCAGTGCAGAGATTTGATTGATTGGAACATTTAGGTTTTTTTTTTTTTTATTATAAAAACCTAATCTTAATCTTAAATAATTTAGACAAAATTTTATGTGAGTGTGCATTAGACGAATAGATTGTAAATAAGGAAGTGGTCAGCGTTACGATTCTTTTTATTGTACTTGTATTATAATAATAATTATTATGATGATTATGATTATCAGTCGAGTTATATCAGTAGCCTGAGTTTTGTAACGTGTGAACGCAGGCCGATCCTTAACAGTTTATTCAATAACATTTTTTATATATATATATATTATACTTTCTCATCTCGCACGTACATACATACATACATACATACATACATACATACGTACGTACATGAATAGATACAACGACCCTGCCTTGATGTTTGATACTTATATTTTGACACGGAATCGCGCTCATCCGTTAGTTAAAACGCTTGTTGTAAACCGTTTGTTAAAATTGAACAACTTATCAGGCGAGTTACCAAGAAGAAGAAGAAGAAGAACAAGAAGAAGGAGAAGACGAAGAAAATAATCAATTGATACAAATAATTTAAAAAAAACAAAAAAAAAACTTCTATGTCGCGAGCGAGAAGAAGGTTTAGATTTCATTTTATTCAAACTGATAAAAGTTCAGATTAATTATGAGATTGAGAAAAAAAAAAAAAAAAAAGAAAAAAAATTAAAAATAAAGGAAGAAAAAAAAGATGATGAAAAACGAGGCAAAATCTAATTACGTCATATTAGTTAGACTAATTTAATTAAAATCACGACACAAGTTACCGAAGTTTCATGTCGTGACGGGGCAACTGGCCTCCCGTATTTTAGCATAGAAAGAATTAGGCCCGTAGGATAGGAGTAAGATAAATAAATAAATAGTCTAGGTTGATTATCATATAATTATGTATACTGACTTTGAGTCATTGGAATTGTTCAAAATCTAAAGTTTTGAAACTATAGTATGATGAGGCGAACGAGCGAGCGAGGGGGGTGTGTGTGTGTCAGTTGCACGAACCCCACAAGTTCTCGATATAATTGTGTGTGTGTGTGTGTGCCGGACTTATAACGACGGCCAGCGCAAATTCGAAAAAATTTTTCACAAAATCTAGAGTAGAAAGCAAAGAAAATAAATAAATAAATAAATAAATAAAAAATAAAAATATATATATAAGGTATATTATTAATCTACTAATAGGCTCGAATCTTCCTATACTTATTATCACGATTTGCGCGATGCTGAGAGCCTTGAGAGAGACCCCCGCGAATCATCAGTATGCATGTGTTTTTTGAGATATTGCTGTTTCTGTATATTACAGGAATTATTAATAAAATTCATAATAGTGTAAAAGAAAAAAAAAAACAAACAAAAAGAAAAAAAGAATATTATACATAATGTATTGTAGAAATATTGAATCCCTCCCTCAATCTTTTTACAATCTTTATCATTTATAGCAATTCAGTTTATTAATTAAATAAGATTAAATAACTTAAGACTTTCAAAGCAATGTTTCATACATTTATTTATTTTTTATTATCTTTCAATAATATGTTTAATTGAATATGAATAACGACGTGTTACATTTTCATCAATACCGGAAAATAATACCATTTTATTTTATTTTTTTTTTTTATTTTGATTTTTTATATCTTTTATTTATTACATTTATCAATTTTGAAGTAAATATTGATTAATATGAAAAAAGAAAAAAAAAAATGAATGGTATTATTTTTCGGCATGCAGCAGTAGTAGAGCAGCAACACCATCATTAGCGTGTATCTGCGTTAATTTAATTGTAGACTATTATACACCAAGAACGATAATATTTCTATTTATTTAATGTTCAACTGGTTTTTTATTGCGATCTGCTTCGGTGAGCTGTTCTTCTTCATCGTGAGGCCAGAAAGTCGGTTTTTCAGGGTTCACAGCTAGATCAGGATAAGAATCCTTGAAGTCTTCCATAGTCATTTCTTCGAAAGGAAGCAGGCTCTTAACTCTTGCAATTTCACCCTCATATTTCTGGATACGTTGGTTTGATTCCGCAGTAAATTCCTTCAATGAAGCCACCTATAAAATGCAAATAAGATTTTAATTTGTTGTTTTATTAATGTCTGAATGTTCTTTAGCAGTAAAATCAAGAGGATGGAATCCATTTTCAACTAGAATCTTACCACTTCTTTTTCCTGCTGGTCGATAGCGGACGTGTATTTATCTTCGGGGTAAGAAATTTTCAGAGAGTCGTACTCCTTTTGAAATTTATCAACCATTCCAGATATAGCAATGTTCTTTTTGTAATGTGCCCAGTCTAGTTTTGGCAAACTTTCCGGATTGGCGAGCATACTGTAACGTGAAAACATGGAATAACTATTATTTCGAAAAATGAATGGAACTGAACGATTGAGGGATTTATAACCTAAATAGCAGATACGTGGTTGAGTTACATTTCGTTAGATTTTAAATAACTTTGAACGCAATTTGTGATCGAAATTAAAACATTTATAGATTATTAGAAAACGAGAGATGAGCATTTAGCGATTGTCAGTCATGTAGAGTAAAGATTTGTTACATAATAACCCTAAATTTTTTTTTTTTTTTTTTTTTTTTTTTTCTTCGTTCCAAGATCAAAAATGATATTAATTTACTAACCGACGAAGATATTGATCAGACTTTGTCTTGAAAGCTATAAAGAGGGACTTCTCGCCTTCGGGAACCCTCTCAGCCATAGCTGCCCAATTTATCGTAGGTCCGGCTATTCTTCGTGCCATTTTTTATAGTAAAATTTTTATTCAGAGCCTGCTGCAACACTCTATGATCGACTTGAAACAAACCAATATGGCACCTAGCACGGGTGCAGGCAGTAAGATGGATAATTCAATAGTTCGCAGCTAGATGTCGCTAGCGATTGATTGAGAAAATCGATGTAACTACGCGTTTCGAGTTGCGATATATCGAAGAGTAGAATAGAAAAAAAAAGAAGTCATATTTTGAAATTATTTATATATATTTGCCTTCGACAAAATATGGAGCAAAATACGAATAAAATAAAACAGTCGTTGATAATATCGGCGAAGGTAGGTGAAATATGCGAAAGTGGGAGATTGAAGAAAAATTTCGATCAAGAAACAACACCAACTCGGTATCAGGGGAACAGGCTAGACGAGGGTAGACGTCATATAGAAATGAATTCCGTTTCTTGTATAATATGTTCTCCTGGTAACGAGTTGGTCTTCCCTACGTCAAATTGCGCCCAGAATTATTTGAAAAGTGAAAGTCGGTAACAAAGCTTTTGATACTACATATTATACATACATAGATTGTGGTGTTTATTCAAAATTTCTGATCTGCTATACTATTATAGGCTTGAGTATAATTTAAAAAAATTCAAAATACCCGTGCAGTAAATTATTCATTTATTTTCTAATACAGCTTGTCGAACTGTTATAATATTTATATTACAAATAAAATCATCAATCGGTATCATTCGAATTGATTGACGTATTTTGAGCTCCTCACACATGCATACATACATACATTCAAACATGCATTCATACAAAGTACATAGATGTACGTTAGGTTGCGTATAATAAGGCGCATAGATGCACCGATTGTTTGAATCTTTCAAAACGTGATAAATTCGATACAAAGCGTGTCATGTGGTTCTCTGGCTTAAATAATTACATAATAATAATAATATACGTTAAAATTTTATATCGCAAACAGCCACAAAGCATCGATCCTGATTAATTATTTCCTTGAATTGACCGCGAAATATTTGAGGTTAATTTTATCGAGGCATAACAATATATGATATGCAGCGGTATATCGTATGAAATTCTTAACGAAATAATCAACCTGAGTTAGAATGACCCAGTGAATAAGCGGAGTAATTTATATACTAGTATTATCATCAAAATTAGGATGTGTTACGTATTCGGGAATTGAATAGACAACTTATTTTTATTTATTTATTTTTTTTTTTTCAAGTAGAGATGACATTTTTCGCGAAGTTGATATTCGGGGTATCGAAATTATGTAGTAAAAGAATTATTCACAATAGTTATAGGAATAGTGCGATACTAGGTTCAACGTCGACTCGTTTTACGGGAAATGGAAATAACAGGACTTGCATAATTCCGGTGATAAAAATTTTCGGAGATGAAAAATCAAACCGAAATATTAAATTCATCGTTGCAGCTAATGCCATGTTTTTCGGTCTATTTGAACCTGAAAAATCTGACGAAGATAAAATTCCTGACTTAATTATGAACATCAAACGATCTATACTCATGATACAGGTTAAGTATGACAGATGCCAGATATATAGCAGACGATATTCGTTTTTTGGTTAGGTTAGGTTAGGTTAGGTTAGGTTAGATTAAGCGCAGCTCACATCCCAGCTCAGTTTTTCAATGATTAATGAATATAAGATTAATGACAGAAATTCTTATTTATGGATTATTCAATAGTTATTATAAATTTCCAATTAAATTTCGTTTCAGAAAGGAGAATTCAAAAAAGCGGAGCAAATGTTACACGTTGCTCTCCGCCAGGCTCAGGCTCTACAGAATTACGATGCTATAACTTATATATACGACGTTATGGCTAATTTAGCTTTTGACGTTGGCGATTATACCAAAGCAGAATCCCTCTTTGTATCTGTAATGCAGAGGCTGATATCAAGCGGAACGCCCCAAGACGATATGAAGATTATTCACATCAGTTTAAAGATGGCAAAGTTGTACGAGCACAGAGGAGACACGGGGTCAGCGCAATAAAAATTCTAGATTTACTGCGATCGCAATAAATTCGATTATGGAAGAGAAATCTTTAACTGTTCATTTTTTATATACAGGAAAGCGGAGGATGGATACCAATTCTGTCTTAAACATCTTCAGGACAGAGTAGACAAGGGCGTAGAAGATGAAGCAGTTATTATTCTCTGGGGTATGGCGATGGACTGGTACGCCAGGCTGCTTCTTTCTCAATCGAAGCACGACGAGGCGCTTAAATACTTCCTTAAAGCTCATCAAGTATGTGTTAAAATCAACGGAGAGGATCATGAGCAGACTGTTGTGCTGTTAAATGACCTGGGAACTATCAGTTTTCTAAAAGGAGATGACGAAGCAGCTGTTCATTACTTTACTCAAGCTACGAAAATTGGTATAGCAATATAAATCGTAGTTTTTATTGAGCGCCCAAGATATTTATTAAATTTAATTCATCCTCTTTTACAGGGAAAAAATTACCAGACATGGAAGAACTCGGCTCGATTCATGTAAACCTTGGGAATGTGTTTATAAAAAAAGGACTTTTCGACGAGGCTAAAAAATCGTGCCAGGAAGGATGGAAATTGTCGAAAAAATACGACAATAGGGAGTCACTGGTAGAGGCAAACGATTGTCTGGACGAAATCAACAAAATACTATCGTCTTAGATGAGGTTGAGTTTTGTAATATATTTATTTATTGTTATCGTTAATCTGATATTTGTATTAATTTATCTGTAAATTTTCAATCTTGTTTATTATATATGTGGGTAGAAAATTTTCTTATTAGATATATTATCATGAAACAGAAAAAGTTAAATTTGGTTTCAATTCGTTTATTTCTTGACTCGTGATATTTATGATCTTCTACAACAATGGTATTTTACAGAAGCACTAAATTAGTGAAATAAAAAAATCACTGAGTTTCGGTTATTACAAGATATTTTTCCTTAGTTTGAATAATATTCGTACCTAGGTATATGTAAAAAAAGAATAGTAGTCAACTTATACAATGACATACAGGTAAAGAGTTAGAAAATTGATGCAAATATCGCATGATTATTGAAGAATACTTATTCAAATGAACTTTGATATTGTTTAATAATCGTTGTTAAAGTTAAGGACTAAAGTTGAAAATTTTCAAAAGGCTATTTACAACAGAGCTCTGCGATCTATAAATTTAAACTGGGATTACTTAAACCAATAATAGGTATAAATAAATTGTTTTAATGTATAAAGTTTAACTTTAATATCTTGTGATGTATGTATAATATATACTCAGTTTAATTATAACTATATATAATAATTACAGCAACTGGATCGCGTAGGTAGTTGTGTTTTACACATTTGTTGATGATTCAACTTTTTCAGAGTCTAGTTACGGTCATAAAAAAATAAATTACACGCGTTTTTGAAAAATTTTGCGTGTCTTGAAAATTGCTAAAGTTTCTCTATGAAGAAAAAGCCTCTATAATAATCGTCATCTTAATATCTGTAAAAATTGTTCCCAGTTAATAGATTCTTATAAAAAAAAAAAAAAAAAATAATGTATAAAGTGATGAAATTAATTCAACAAGGTAAGCAGCTTTTTTTTAAACAAAAAAAAAAAAAAAAAATACATTTCCAAAAAGCCGCAGGAAGAATTTTCACAGATGTTTAATTGTTCTATTTAAACCTAATCATTCATACTTTGCTATTTGCACCATAATGAATACACCGAAAAGTAAGGCGATTATCTCTTTAATGGATTGCCAGAATTTAGTGTCTGACAATAATTCGGGAATAACAGAAACCGTTGCAATGTAGATAAAGCCACCTGCAGTAAACGGCAATATCCAAGCAGTCGCGAAATCTCCTATAATCAAACAAAGATAAAAATTATTTATAAAACAAAGCATAAAGTCCGTGAGAAAAATTAATCATCAATTCCTTATCAGACACAGATAATACAAATAATCTCAGCTCTTACCCATTCCTCCAGCGAACAAAGAGACACAAGTCCCAGTAACAGCTCCTAACGCTGTGCTTAGCTGTAGCCAAATTGCCTGAAAAATGAATGAATTGTATTAATCGAAAAGTTATTAAGAATTAAATTTTGGGTCATTAATTAATAAATTAGTAGAAGAAGAATTACCTTTCTCCTGCTACATCCGCTTTGAATGAGAATAGCAAAGTCTCCGATTTCATGAGGCACCTCATGGAAGAGAATAGTGACCGTAGTAGTTATGCCGATTTTATTCCCAGCCAAATAGCTAGCGCCGATTGCAAGTCCGTCAGTAAAATTGTGTGTAAAATCAGCGGCGAGATTCAAGTACCCAGATATCTTGATGTCTTCAACAGGTTCCTTCTTCTTTATCAATTTATCCTTTTCGCCAGATTTTGCTGGCTTCTTTTCCTTACTAACTGTACCTCCGTGACTATGAGAATGCGAATGACCACCCTTGATCAAACGCACGCCTTTCTCTATCATTAGAAATGTTATAATTCCCAATAATACAGCAAGGCCAACATTCATCTCATGGCTATGATCGTGAACTTCGGAATCATCTTCGTGGCTATGGCTATGACTATGGCTATGACTATGAGATTCGGTATCATCTTCGGAATGAGAATGTGGCTGTAAGGCGTGTGGTATAAGGTGCAAAAATGCATCGCCCAGTAAACTACCTGAGGCAAAACTTAACACCATCTTTAACCACGGTTCTTTTTCTTTACTGTTGTCCAACGGGACAAGAAATAGAATCAAAAATGGTGCTGCGGATATCAGGAGGGTAGAACCGACTGCGTTTATCCATAGGGAGGTTAGGTCGCGATCTTTTAGGGTCGGCGTAGGTTCGTGAAGGTGAGGTTCTTCTTCGTGGTGATGATGATCGTGATCGTGATCGTGATCATGATCGTGGACCGTTTCTTGAAACTTTTCGTTCGCGTGTTTCGAGTATTTAAAACTCGCAGGTTCGTCGTGAGAGTGTCCGTGTCCGTTGCCACCGCATAACGCAGGGAAACCGAAGAATATTAATATTATTAAAAGCGCTAGTGCAATTCGCGTGGTAAATTTACGACTGAAGAAATGTTGTTCGGGTATCACTCGGCCCGTCATTATATTTTTTTGAAGGTTATAAACTACGCTCGTTAATCATTCGTGGTTTGTTTTAATTTTAATAATTATATCGATTTATGTACGTCGCAATATCGGTTATTATTAATCACCGGTTATTATATAACACTAAACAACAACAACAACAACAACAACAAAAATAACTTCAAATTTTCGAACAAAATTATAGGCTAGATTTCAACAGATGTGTATATAACATAACACACACGTCGACTGGTTCGAATTTATGCGCAACACAATCCGCGCATGACATGTAAGCTTGCCACGCTTCGACCTTAGATTGTTTGATATCTGTAGATAGACTTGTTCATCGTTCATTATGACGTCATTTAAAATACCACTGTGTCTATCTATTTGATGAATTTATTGAAAAATATTTCAAATCTAACGTTATATTTAATTATAGATAAAATTTATTTGAAATTTATTACGACTAGGGGTTTAATTTTCGCGGTAACTATATAGTTGTAAAGAAAAATTCTATTTAATGACGTCATAACGAAAATTCGAATCTCGCGGATATAAATATTTGAAGCGATTGCCGATCTGTTGTATCCGTTGATTCGATGGACGTTTTAGAACCAATGAGAATATCGTCTGACAGTGTGTATAAAAGCGAAAGCGTCTTGTTTGTAATAAATTTGGCGGGTTGAAGTGATAAATAAAGTAAATTAAAATAATAATACCAGTACCTAATATTAAATATGAAAAAGGTATTTAGGCAGTGAATTATCGCACTACACTGTGTTATGGATTAAGTGATATATGGTGTTTGATATAGTGATTTGATATAATAAATGTGTGAAAAATATTAGTAGTTATATTTTATGTTTAAATATTATCGCTTGTTGCTGCACCGTGTGTTAAAATAACCAACGGTTATTTTATTTATTTTTTATTTTTTTATCCTGCACTGTATTGTATTTACAATTTATTAGTTGCATGTTTTGAACACGATATTTGTCAAAGAAAGAAGATAAAATTAGACAAACAAATAATCAGAAACACACGGGATTTTAAGGATAGCGTGAACGTAGAAGTAAATAAAATATTTCGTTGCATGGAGTTTTTTTGACAGACTTATTTATATTTATTACGAAAAAAAAAAAAAAAAAAAAAAAAAAAAAAAAAAAAAAAAAAAAAAAAAAAATTACACAATGTCTAATAGAGGCGGAAATAATAATCGAGGTTTTTCGAATGCTATATTCTCCAGCACGCCTATTAATTTTAACAAAGAAAACTCGCCCCCCGCCAAGACGTGAGTTTTTAACAATTATTTATTATTATTTCGAGAGAAATAATAAAGAAAAAAGAAGAAAAAAAGTGAGTTTCGTCTTTATTCGTATTAATAATTTCCCTATTTTATTTTTATTTTTACAGTAAACTTCAATTCTTCGAAAATCCTGAAAGAACAGATGACTACTCTGCAGCAGCGACTAGAAAAACTCCCATTCATCACAGATTCAAATCTAATCTAATAAGATCGAAATCTGTAACAATGTTGCAAAAAGAAGAGCCTTTTTTAACTGCTAAATCATCTTCGGAGGAGAGGCTGAAAACACCGATGAAAATAACTAATTCAAACCTCAGATTATCAAACGACAAAACTCCTATCACTCATTTTTGTACACCTAGAAGAATAAGCGCTAACGAACGCGGATCTAAAACCAATATTTCATTAGCAACTAGCAAAACTCCTGTTAAAAGATACTTCAGCGATCATAATCCGCCCATTACAACACCAGATTGCTTTAATATGGTCCATTTAGAGACTCCGAGGAATAGACAAGACCTTTGCGTCGATGAGCAGACCCTCTGCGAAGGAGAACAAAGCAATTTAACTGTCGGAGTGAGAGTCAGGCCTTTGAGTTTTAAGTATGGATTTTTCTGGATTGAAAATCGATTCAAATTTATTAGTTTGAAATTTATTTTAATCTAATATGTTCATTTATTTTACAGGGAATTAAACGATCAGAGAATAACGGCGATTGTCGAAGCATGCGGACAGAATATTACCGTAGATTGCGACTCTTCGAGACACACTTTCATGTATGATCATTGCTTTGTGTCATACGCTGATTCTTGCACGCCTAATCACGCCTCGCAAGAAATAGTATTCAAAAATATGGTCCTACCGTTGGTAGACAACGCTTTCGAAGGATACAACGCGTGCCTATTTGCCTACGGACAAACTGGTTCTGGAAAAAGCTATAGTATGATGGGTACGGAGACAAGTTCTTCAAATTTGGGCTCAGAGGCTGGTATAATACCGAGATTTTGTCACGAGATATTCTGCCGATCTATGAAAAACTCGGCGGTTACTACTACCGTTGAAATCAGCTACTTTGAGATATATAACGAGAAGATTCACGACCTTCTCGGAGTTAATGCTGGCGGTGGTAAAAGAGCTCCTTTGAAAGTCAGGGAACATCCAGTATTCGGTCCTTACGTCGTAGATCTCAGTCAGCACGGTGTTAACAGCTACGAAGATCTACAAGTTTGTATTCCCATAAAAAATATATAATAATTGATTAAGGAAATGAATAAATTCCAAGGATTTATTCCCTTACTTAATACTTGTTGAAATTTTCTTTCCAGGGTTGGTTGAAGGTGGGTAATTCTCAGAGAGCTACAGCCGCTACTGGAATGAACGAAAAGAGCTCCAGATCGCACAGCATCTTTAGCGTTATTCTAACACAAACACAAGTCGATATGCCATCTGCTAGCAAGAATGAGGAACCAAGTAGGAGAAGCAAAATAAATCTTGTTGATTTAGCTGGCAGCGAACGTTTGAGTCAGACTTGTGCGAGCGGAGACAGACTTAGGGTGAGACTAGAGTCCACAAAGTTTAATCAAATTCAAAGATATTGTCGATTTGTGTGACAAAAAACTGTAGATTCTTTTATCCCAATTGATTTTCTAATTCAATTTGATTATTTCGCAATCTTTCTCCAGTCTTTGTATTCTTTTATTTCAACACTGGGACAATATTATAATATTGGTATTATTTTATTTCAGGAAGGAGTTTCTATAAACAAGTCGCTTTTAACTTTGGGTAAAGTTATTGCATCGTTAGCCGAGAGTACGAATAACAGGAAACGTGGTTTTGTGCCATACAGAGAGTCCGTTCTTACGTGGTTATTGAGGGTAAGTGAAAAACCAGAGTTTCCTTTTTCTTTATTTTATTGGATAAAAATAATTTATAAATTATAACTATTTACAACATGAGGTGATCGTAGATGCGATGTAATATTAAATGACTGAATATTATTGAGAAGCCATCGAGGATGTTAACTAACCAATAGAAACACTTGAAACACTTATTGAGCCAATCCTCGACAGATTGCCAATAGATATAATAATTAATTGATTATTGAATGAATGAATGAATGAATGAATGAATGAATGAATGAATAAATGAACGAATGAGAAAAAAGAAAAATAAATGTATAAGTACTAGTTTTGTACGAATTTAAAGAATCGAGTATCTTTGTAAAAGGAATAAGCTACAGAATGTGGAAACACTTGAAACACTTGAAACGCTTTTTCTCGCCATCCTTAAGCAAAGAGATCGATCTTTTTTGTTTGTTCAATCCTTAAACTAAAGTACATTAATTGTAAAGTACATAAAAAAAAAAAAAAAAAAAACTTAAAATCTAGGGTGTAAAAAATCGAAAAAATTATTTTTTGAAAAATAATTCGCTCTTCTTAAATTAATTACTATCGCGTTTGGAACTCGCTAACTACTTTCACACCAGTTTTTTCTAATACAAAAAAAAAAAAAAAAAAAAAAACGAAGTTCAGAAATCAGTTTGAAGCAATTTTTGATGCTATAATATCAGGTCCGTGTGCCTCTTCCCTTTTTCTGTATCAGTTAGCGTCCAGATCGTTCGGTGAGCTTTTGCAAAAGTTTTAATTAAATTTTACTAATTAAAACTAATGCATGAGGTCTGTGTAGTAGTTGAACATCGGTGGGCGTATGTAAACCCTTCGTATTTTACATTTGCATTCGGATCCGCACTTTTTGCATTTTTCTCCGCATTTCGGACATCCATTTTTCGATTTATCGTTATTTTTACTATCGCCTGTAATATAAATTGAAGGAAATTTATTTCTCGATGTTTATATACAAGAGAATAAAGGCGGTGCGGCGAATTTTATATATAGGTACTACATATATTTTAAAATTTCAAATTTAAAAAATTCTTCCCGCCGCGACAGTAATAATTAATTCAGTGTATAACATACCTTTCTTTTCATCCGCCAGATGACCGAGTAGAGTCTTGTTTCTTAGCTTAGGCCACACCATTTTTATCGACTGATATATAAAAAAAAAAAAAAAAACAACAACAACACCCGCTGACGTCAAATCTACTTTAGCTTATCTCCGATCGGATTGGTAAGGCGAAACTTGGTGGTAGTCTCGCTCCGCATACGACTTTATAGAAATTACGCGGTGGTAGGGTTTTGCGCACGGCACCACTACTCGTAAAGGAAATGTTACGCGTTGCGTTACTGAAGCGAGTAGATTAAAAAAAAAAAAACTCGTTCGAAAATTGTAATTTGAAATTTTTTTTTTTCATTCTCTCATTTACAAAATGTATTTCGTCACGCTGTTGAAATTATATTTAAATTGATATTTCGTCGTTTATCAAGCCCTAAATTCACGTTATAAATAAATTGAAATTTCGCATCGTGTTAAATTGACTTTGATATATCATTACGCGCAATATTCTATACGACACGGAGTTTCGTGCCGTGTGCAATACGATCGCGTATCGTAGCTAAGAATGACGTCACGCCAACCCCGCGAGTTTAAGATAACGATTAATTTTGAAAAATTTTCCAAAATATATATATATATATATATTTATCGAAGATCGGTTGCTATGTCGCATTTTTAATCATTCATTTTTATTTGATACTCGATTTTTCAAGGTTTCTGCGTTAAAACTATTTTCAAATCTGTGTGAAAAAAAAAAATCTTTTTTTAAAACTTCGTTTAAATATGTTACTCTCGCGCAAGAATATAATACCTACCTATACGTTTGCTCTAAATTGTTTTGACCCAATTTTCTTAAATGCTATATATTTCATTCATTTTATTATTTGAATATTTGAACGTAATAATTATTTTCCGAAATCTTTCTTTTATAAAGAATAAAAAAAAAAAATATATATATATATATATATGAGATTCATGAAAATGTTATCAGGGCGTGGTTATCCTGCTTATATGCGCGTAAACCTATATGCGATGTATAGATACCGTTGCCATAATTATGATTAAAACCCACGTTCACAAAACTAGTGACATTATTTCCGATTAGACGCTCGGCGAGGCCAAGGTTTAATAAATAATATACAACATCATATATATGTATTTGAATTTAACAAACGACGATAAAAATCAACCTACATATTATACAATATATACATAACTCGATTCTAACTAGGAGACGAGTTACAAGTCGATGTCACGACTCATTGTATTAAATACCGCGACCTTTAAAATATATCGAGAAATTCGTCATCACGAGACAAAATCTTTGTGTCTAGCTATTTTTTTTTTTTTTTTTTTTTTTAATTTAATTTATTCGGTTTTTCTCATCTTTATTTTTGTCCCACGTCTTTACCTACACTTCATAGTATATTGTATAGCCCGTTTTACAAAACAGGATGCAGCAAACAGCGGCATACCTCCTTTTTTTTCGTCGTAGTTAAATTTTGAAATTACAAAAAAAAAAAAAAATCAGATATTCATTCGAAAAAATAAATAAATTTCGTGTTCCCAGACACACTAGCTTCAATGTCGTCGGGGGCTAATATTTACCCATTTATTATCGCAGTTATAATAATTATGCATTTTGTTACTAATAACGTATATCTCGATCCTCATTATCTTTCGCTTAGCACTTAGGTACGCAAGATACGCGTCGTTCAATTTACAGTAGTATAGGAGAAGTGAAGAGGGAGAAGAGCAGACATTCTATTTTTCCCTCTCCCTTATAGATGTACTTATAAGTCAACGTTATAGGTACACATCTAGTATCTTGCTCTTTTTTCTTACTTCTTTCTTTCTTTCTTTCTTTCTTTCTTCGTTTATACCTGTTGCTTCTTTTACAGTTTGCTATTTGCGCTTCCTGATGATAAATACTTTCAACATCAGTATATCGCGTCACTAATGCCATAAGGTCGTAAAAAAAAAAAAATTTCGTGTTTTTGGTGACAAAATCTTTTTCGTGACATATAAGATCGTTTGGGCATATCCGCAAAAAAAAATAATTTTTTGGCGCTTACGACCTTATGGCATTAGTGACCCGATATATAATAATTATTCCGCGGTATGTTAAATAAGGATTGGAGGTATATATATATATAGGAGTTCTTTAAATTTTACAAACGTATTCCTCTAACAAAAAAAAAAAAAATAATAATAATAATAATAATAATAATCATACACGTTTTCATTATGTATTGAAAAAGTATATTTATTATGCCGTAATATAGACTTGGTAAATATATATGTATGGTAAATACATATAGTACTATATATCTATAGTATATCTATGAATAGGTAATAGATATAATAATAAGTATAATATCAAACACCGTTTAAACAGTTCGAATAATATGTATATAATACATCGAATTTAAGTATATATATTAGGGTGATTCAAAAAAAAAAAATTTTTTTTTTTTCCTTTCACTAACAGGCTCAAAAGTTTCATTTAGGTCAAAAAGTATGCCTGTTAAAATATGAGCTCTTAATATTAATATTAAGAGTGGGCGCATCGCACTTTTCGATTTTCCATAAGAATAACATGGGATAAATCATTCTTGCTTCTTCTGATTTTTATAACTAGCAAATGATATGTCACACAGAGAATCTACAGACATATTTTTGTAGAGAATTGAACGCTCTACAAAAAAGTTCCGAGTTATTTTCCAATAAGTTCACTCGTTCAAAAGTTATTCAAGGTCAAAGTTTAATTCATTTTAATTGATTTTAATGTTAATTTTTACAATTTTAATTTTTTTATTTTTTTGTATTTTTCGTTTTTCATTTTCCAACCAAAAAATGTCTGTAGATTCTTTGTGTGACGTATCATTTGCTAGTTATAAGAATCAGAAGAGGCAAAAATAATTTATCCCATGTTATTCTTATGGAAAATCGAAAGGTGCGATGCGCCCACTCTTAATATTAATATTAAGAGCTCATATTTTAACAGGCATACTTTTTGACCTAAATGAAACTTTTGAGCCTGTTAGTGAAAGAAAAAAAAAAATTTTTTTTTTTTTTTGAATCACCCTAATATATATATATAATATAGACAATGAAAGGCATAATAGGTAGGATGTATTATCCGCGAGAAATACCATTTTTACTTCTTTTTTTTTTTTTTTTTTTTTCTTCTTCTTCTTTTCTATTATAGTAATTTTTTATTTTTATTTTTTTCTCATTTCAATTTGAAAAAGCGCGTTTCTCTTCATACGCATTATGCATATACAGGCACACGCACATGCTTACACTCACGCATATAATATACCTAAATACAGAGGTAATCGAACAAAGTTACGGTATTTAAGGTACATTCACACGGAATTCGTAAAGAATTTTTTTTTTTTTTCTTTTTCTTTTTTTTCCAAACAGATCTCATTACAAAGCTATATCATTTTTACACCTAGATTGAATATAAACTCAATTTACATTCTCATACAACCTCGCAATCAGTCTTTTATATTATTTTGTGAACAAAATTTTTATGTTTTTTTTTTTTTTTTTTTTTTTTTTTTTCAATTTTTTAAATTGATTTGATAAATTGAAAAAATATCGATTAATGAAATTGAAAAACATAAATATAAAAAAGACAAGATTTTCGAATTATTATCATTGCTTTATAAATTCATTGGTATTTCATTTGAATTTTTTTTTTTTTTTTTTTTTTTTTTCTTTTTCTTTTTTATGATATTCGCGGATTTGGTACAAGTCGGGAAAAAAAAGATTTAGATGGCTGATGAGTTTAATAAGCGAATATCGAATAAATATAACCGTAAAAATCTATATATAATTAACTCTAATTCAGTAAATAAATCATAAAATTAATCTTAACTCTAGTATAATTATATAAAAGCGAAAGACGCCACTTTGAACTAGCCAAATCTAACCAGGCACTTCAGTAGCCACATTATAGTGTATATATATATATTTTTTATCTATCTTAATGTTGTTTTTTCGTTTTTTTTTTTTTGTTTTGTTTTCTGCTTTTCGCAAATCTTATCACTTTTAGATATAATTTAAAGCTTTACCCGAAGCTATATTTATTCCTGGTTAGTATCAAACTCCCTGCGTATATAATAATAATAATAATAATAATAATAATAATAATAATAATATTAATATTAATATTAATAATAATACGCAAATTTTGACGATGTTATATTTCTCAATAAGTAGAGTAAGTGGCGGAATTCATTCTTCATCATATTAGTCTCTCTCTCCATTCTTCATTCTCTCGGTTTATTAATTAATATCTCGTCGTCGTCGTCGTCTTTACGAAATAAATTCAGTTGCCATTATGTATTTTCAAATTTTTAATAATAATAATAATAATAATAATAATAATAACGACGATTATTATTATTATTATTATTTTTCTTCTTCGTCTTCCTTTCGCCTCGATGGTTTTTCATCATTAATTTTAACAGTCTTTTCTTCTATAGGCTTTTGTTGTACACCGTCAATTTCAATCTCAGCCTCCTCTTCTTCGATCTCTTCAATCTCCTCGTGTATCTCGCTGCAGGAATTATTCCGCGCTTTACCTCTGATATAAGCAGCTAGTGTGCGACGTTTATTTTCCTTGCATAATAGACAAGGTACCTTAGAGGCAGGTTTTTGTGGTTGTTGACGGTATTGGTTCTTAGCTTTCGTCGTAGACTTTCCTGTAACAAAAATAAATAAATAAATAAATAAATAAATAAATAAAAAATTAAAATTATAATTAAAATAAAATTCATAAAACTTCGTTTAACTTTAATTGACGAGAGAGAGAGAGAAAAAAAAAAAAAAAAAAAAAATTCCGCTTCATAAAACTTAATGTTCTGATCAAAGTAGTGTATAGACGTATATAAGTATATAGTGACTGCAGCAAGACGTCATGTCATGCATGTCTTGATGCTGCAGTATAGGGTAGGGTAGGCAAAGTGCCTGAAGGAATTTCTTCCCACTGCGAAACAGAAACGTAAATACGGTCGGAGATCAGGTTTTTGCTGCCACACGATCGTTACTCAACACGCGTATCTTATATTTAGCTCGTGTATAGGTATACTAGTATATATACAATATATGCATATGGATAAATAGATAGAGTGTAAACAGGCTTATATACGATTCGTATATATAAAAAAAAAAAAAAAAAGAAAAAAAGGTATATATATAATAATAATATTGAATATCGACAGAATCTCGAATGTCTATTTACGTATTACTGCGGTAAACTAAATCCGGCTTTTTTTACCTTATACATCACATACCGTGACGGTTTACTCTTTTTTCGTTTATTTTTCTTTTTCTTTATCTTTATTTTTCATACGTCTCGAACGAATTGAAGCATGACATTTATACAATAGACGTAAAGTTTTCGCGATATATATATATATATATACGAGATCGAACTTGTCTCTCCGATTTCAACCGATTGTATAATCCTATAATCTAGTACCGGCTA